>CM039598.1:1808099-1836208 GCA_022457205.1 Saccharum spontaneum
GATATTTATAATCACATTTAATGACATGCAATGCCACATAGTATGATGCTCATGACATGTTTTAGCAAGTTGTTTTACGCAGTAACACCGAGGGTTTACATTTCATTACACAGCAAATGGCCCCTTGCTATGTGGTTTTCAATGGGAAGCAACCTGGGATTTATCAGACCTAGAATGAGTGCAGTGAACAAGTTCTGGGGTCAAAAATGCTATATACAAGAAGTATACTAACTATGATCATGCCCTTAGTGATTTCAATGCATCATGCCGAGCAGTAACAACTCCCCTAATCTGCTACAACTTCATACTACTGCCTCACACCCTCATCTTGATGGTAAGAGTGGTTCTTGGAAGAATGTGGCCATTGTCTCTCTTTTAATTGTGGTATTTGGCCTATGGTTGAGGCTGTCCATGTGTGACAAATGTAAGTGACAATCTAGCTTTGGCCGATGATGACACAATGACAAGCTTCAAAAGCTGCCTCCATGTCTTTTGGTTTTGTGTCATTTGTGAAACTTGTGGCTATCTGTTCTTTCCTCTAGAAACTAGAGATGGTACCTGCTGTTCGTAGTTTCACTGTCATTTCTTTTTGTTGTAACACGGAGGCAGCTATGCTTGGTAATGACAGTTTAGTGGTAAGTCTGAGGTCTATTTTTAGCATAGTAATGTAGTGTGGACTGCTGTTAATGTAATGGAACTCCATGTATAATTTAGTTGCACTTGTGCTCATTCCTGTGTTCCCTATTGCCTATCTGCTACCTCCCTTTGGGCCAGGCCGAGTATACCCTGCCCCAAACACCATCTCAAGATGGCAGTTGGGGTTAGTTGATCCTCAGCCAGGCTACAAACTAGGAACTAAACACATTCTTCATTGGGCCTGGTTGGTTTTCTACAGCAAACCAAGCAAGAGTGCTTGGCCACCTTGGGCCGGGCCTTGGCTGCCCTAGGACAGGTCCCTGGACTGAGCCAGCCTCAGCCACCTTATCAAACATGTCCCTAGTGTCTCTAGTGCTCGGGGAGATCAGGAGTCTTTGGGGGAAGCGCACCACCCGCACTGCGCCGGCCTCAAGCTCGCAGCCGGCGCCTGAGAGGCTCCTGCCGTCCGCCGCGGTCTGCGCAAATCCCGTATCCGCCACACCCACGCCCGTCGCCGCTTGTAGGCACGCAGCGCCGTGTCGCAATGCCGCACTTCGGCCGCCAGCCGCGAGCTCGCAGGCTTCTCTACTGAAACCGCTTCGCCATGAGGGTCCGCGACTTTAGGGAGGAGCAGCGTTCGACTGGACATGCGGTGGCAGCACGATCTAGGGAGAGGCGATTTTCTCAGAGACGTGGGAATGGTTGTGGTATATTTTTGGGAGGCGAGCGCGGGCGTTGGTGCGGACTGCGGAGCAAGGAGATTTGCGCGGGACAGGGGATTAGTGGGGCGACTACGAGCCGAGCGAAGTGATTAGTCGCTAATCAGATGATGACCTCTGTGTTTTTTTAGTTGTAGAGATATAGATTAGCGAATGCATCAACGTACGCACTGGCTGTTGATCCAGTGCATCAAATAATCGAAAAAAGAATCGCCCTGAACAGTGACCGTGCTCCCTGAAGGTAGGCAGCGCTGAGCACCGCCGCATGGACCAAACAAACAAACAAATGGTTAGCCCCCCGTCAACACGCATTCAATAATGCTTAACACCAGGTGTGAGCCTGACGGTGACAATTGACAAGATGGCGTTTGGCCCGCAGCCGAAAATTTTCCATAGTTACGAGATCAGTAGAGATCACAGTCCGAACCACACCATCATGCAATGCAATGACAAATAATTGGAGAACGTAAAAGTACTTTTTGCGTTCGTGCTGCGGGATCAATCATTGGACACGACCTGAGTAGGTGAGAAACAGACAAGACAAATTACTGCTCCAATGATTGGTCCAAGGAGGTCCCAAATGTCCAATGCACTCGTTTAGAGTTGGGATAAGATCGGTGAAATGCCTACCTTGCCTCACTTATTCTCATGTAAAATGTGCAGATATATTGTATGCCCAGCTAGTGATGAAAGCGGACGGAAACGAACGGAAAATCGCTCTACCGTTTTCATTTTCATATTTTTAAACGGAAACGGGAGCGGGAGCTGGACAGCCGGGAACGAAAACGGTAGCGGGATAAACGGTAATACGAAAACGGGTAAATACGGTCGGAAAATAGACAGAAACGAACGGTAAGCGGAAACTTAAGCCGGAACATGTATGCCGCATATAAAATATATACTGCCCAGTGCCCACACATAAATACGCTCGTAGATGGATGAATTATCAGATGATGAAAGGGCGAACACTGGCACACTACTGTGCACTCTACCAAAACAAAAAGATGATGACTTTAATATATATGTGACATGTCCACGAGATGAAAAGAAAAATAAAAGCAACTCATGCATGTGCTTTCATGGCCCAACAAGCCCAACATCTCTAAAAAAACAGGCCCAACAGGCCCATCCCGTATTGAAGAAAAACGGGACGAAAAACGGGATATCCCGGTTTAAAAACGGGATACCGCAAATACGGACGGACAAATGCTCTACCGTTTTCGGTCCCGTTTCCGTTTACTCCATCCTGTTTTCGGTCCCGTTTCCGTTTATCCCGGAAAATACGAAAACGGACGGGAAAAAACGGTATACGGTTACGGACGAAACGGGATTCATCCCGTCCGTTTTCATCCTTGTGCCCAGCACACTCTCTTTTCATCAATGAAGACATTACCGAAATGAAAATTTTAACAACTCAGTCAAAGTTGCCCTGAAACCCTAAACAAATACTAAGACACAGCAGAGAAAGTTAAAACGATCTTTATTTACAATTAACGCTTTAGAGGGTGTTCGGCAGGCGAAAAGTTTTTAGGTGTCATATCGGATGTTTTATAGGATGTCGGAAAGGTTTTCGGATACTAATAAAAAAGCTAATTACATAACTCGCCTGGAAACAACGAGACAAATTTATTAAGCCTAATTAAGCTGTCATTAGCACATATATGTTACTGTAGCACTTAAGGCTAATCATAGACTAATTAGGCTTAAAAGATTTGTCTCGTGATTTTCAACTAAACTATGTAATTAGTTTTTTTCGTCTACATTTAATATTTCATGTCTGTGTCCAAACATTCGATGTGATGGGTAAGAACTAAACACCCCTTCCATATGCAATGGTGGTTACTGTATTCATCATCAAACGTACTGTACTACTCTTTTTTTGTCGCCACTCGCCCCTATAGTGACTCCGAAATGGGATGAGTATCAGTGTACTACTACTGGGGGCTGGTTTAGATTGGAAAAAAAGTGAACCCGATGAATAGTACCACTTTCGTCTTATTTGACAAATATTATCCAATCGTGGACCAACTAGACTCAAAAGATTCATCTCGTGATTTCTAACTAAACTGTGTAATTAATTATTTTTTTTACCTACATTTAATACTCCATGCAAGCGGTTAAAAATTGATGTGATAGAGAGAGTGAAAAAATTTGGAATTTGGATGGCATCTAAACAAGCCCTGGCTAAGAAATGTTTATCATCACATGCGTTGCACATTGACATTGGCCTTTTAGTAGGTCTTAGCTACAAGTTCCGATGAGTAGACAAAAACCCTTGCAAGCTACTAGTCGTAGTCCCTCATCCCATAAATAATTACACGTTTTTGATTTCTACACTTTTTATATGACCGTTTGTCTTATTTAAAAAAATTTAATAAATATTATTTGTTTTGTTACGACTTATTCAATCAGTAGAGATATTTTCATAATGTTTTATTTCTTTTATTATTTGCACAAAAAATTTAAATAAGACAAATGGTCAAACAAAAAGTGTAGAAATTAAAAATATGCAATTATTCGTGGAACGGAGGGAGTATGCTATCGCAGGCAAACAAAACACGCAAGATAGAACTGCCACCGTAGGCAGTGTCAAACAAACTGTCAGAGCAGTGCAGTAGCTACTAGCTAGGCTGGAGCTTTCTTTAGTTTTCATAGACATTAAACCTAACGTGATACCATATTAATAAAAAGATGATAAAAATTTTATATAAATTTGAAGAGTTTTATAAAAATAGAACTCTTTTACATTGTTTTTAAAATATAGATACGTTAAAAGTTAGGACATGAAACCATAAGATTGGTCTTAACAAGGTAACACGAGAATTTAGAATATATCGGCGCCGGGAGCCCAGAGTACGCAAGAGACAGTAGCAACTAAAGTCACCGCATTTGGTGCGCATGGGATCAAAGAGTCAAACTTTTCAGCTGGCATAACCAAACAATTATCGATCCCGTCCATCAAGAGATAAGTATCACCACTCTGATACTAGTACTGCTAGTCAGTAAAGTACTGCTCCTAGAGCCCCGTTCATGGGAAATTCTTTGGCCCGTTCCTAGGTCCTACAGAATCAAAGTTGGCTCGTTCCTAGTAGCACAAATTTCAGTAAAAGGCTATGTGAAATTTGTGCATTACTGTTCGTCGAAATTCTTAGTAGCTCTTTGTTTAGTTCCTCTAATTTTTCTCTAAATTTCACTATAAAAAAAAGATTTCCCGTCGTATCAAAATGTCGGCAAATACATGGAGTACTAAGCATGGAGTACTAAATATTGATGAAATTAAAAACTAATTGCATAGTTTTGTTGTACTTTACGAGACGAACATTTTAAGCCTAGTTAGTCAAAATTTGAATAATTTTTACCAAATACAAACGAAATGCTACAGAAATTCTGATACAGCGTTTTTCTCCTCAATTCACTTAACTAAACGAGGCCTACTAGGTTCCATGGAAATCCTTCGAAATTTTCGTTTCAAAAATCCTTCGAAATTTCACTTGTTCCAAAGGCAACAGCCCCAGTTCCCACTTTCCAGTTTTTCCAAAGATGCACTTTCCGTCTTTCCGCATGATGGTAACAAGACTCCATTGGCACGACATGCCAACATTGTCAGTAACATGAAACTGAGCTACTGCACTATACTGCTACTGCTTGCAGTCACAAGAAAGCTAGCGAACGAAGACGATGGCACTACCCTTGCTCGGTCTTGCAGTGTGTTTCTTTTCATCGATCGATCGGTTCATGGTGTGTTACCGTAGCCCAGGCCGCCGAGGATGAGCGGGGCGCTGGCGCCGCTGTACAGGTTGGGGCCCGCGGCGGCCGCGGCGCTGCTGAGGTTGAGGTCAGACGCGGTGGGCATCATCACGGCGGCGGAGGCGGCGCGGTCGTCGGCTTCGGCGCCGTGGTCGTACAGGAGGCCCCTGAACAGGTGCCCGTTGATGGTCACCGCCGCCTGGTACGCCACCTCGCCGTTGCCGCCGCCGTCGTCCACGGACGTCACCCGCACGCACCGGAACACCGCCGGCCCGCGCACCTGCCGCGGCAGGCTGTCCTTGAACGACGCGTCTGCGGAGGACGAGGAAATCATTAATGGCTGAGTTATCGTTCTTGAATTTTGTCGCTGTGCAATTGTGCGTATAGATTGCCAACATGCGTTGGTTACCTTGGTGGCTGGAGGAGGTGTCGAAGCTGCGAGGCGTGTTGGCGTTGGAGGTGGAGGCGCGAGAATTGGTCGTCGTCGTCGTCGTGGGGTTCGGGCACGCGAGGCGCGGTTTCTTGGTCGCGGCGGGCGTGGGCGGAGGAGAGGCGCCACCCGGCAGCTGCAGGCGCTCCCGGCGGCGCGCGGCGGGCACCCAGGTGCTCCTGACATGCGTGTCACACTCGAAGCCACGGCTGTTGCAGCACGTGCGGCAGCGGCTGTGCGCGCAGCCCTTCTTCGCCTGGTTGCCGCAGTCCTGGCACGTCGCCGCGCCGGACCCGGACCCGCCGCGGGCGTGGTCCAGCATGGCGAGGGCCTTCTTGCCGGGGGACCCATCCGCGGCCGCCAACTCCTGGTGCCAGAACTGGATGGCGCCAGCGGACGACACGGGCGGCTTGCCGTTGCCGTTGCCGTTGGCGGCGGCGGCGGCGTCAGCGTCGACGAGGGTGCGCTGCGCCGCGGTGATGAGCGGGAGCACCGGGTCGTCGTCGGCGGCCGCCCGCTGGGGGTGGTGGTGGTGGAACGAGCCCGCGGGCGCGACCACGAGCATCCCGACGTCACCGGTGGCGCCTATCGCCCCGTAGCCGAGCGCCGCCGCGGCGGCGGCGGCGGCGGCAGCCTGGTGGCGCGACGCCGCGGGCCCCCAGAGCCCTGCCGCTAGCGAGGCACCAGCGCCAGACGAGGCGGAGACGGCGCCCGCATTGAAACCCAGCGAGAGGTCGTCCCCCCGGCCGGCGCCGGCGGGCGACGGCAGCCAGCCCGCGATCGCCGTGGTGTCCGACGGGAAGCGCCGCCCCGACGACGACGCCACGCTTACTTCTCGCGGTCTCGGGGAGAGCGGAGCTGATGAGCTGAGGAGACAGGATCAGGCACAGTGGTCGTCTAGGCTACGGGAAAGGAGAGCTTCCTCCTAAGCTAGAAAGCGCAAGAACACAAGGTGCTCTACCTCTTCTTGAATAGAGGCTAGGAGTACACTGCACTGCCCTTTCTCCCTCCCTCGCATCCCCTCCACTATAAAGAATCTCCGTCTAGTTGCGGGAGCACTCAAAAGACCTAGAGGCTACACCTAGACCCTAGCTAGCTAGGGCCTAGGAGCAGTACTAGTACCCCTAGGTGCTTCG
This sequence comes from Saccharum spontaneum, assembly GCA_022457205.1. Taxonomy (NCBI): domain Eukaryota; kingdom Viridiplantae; phylum Streptophyta; class Magnoliopsida; order Poales; family Poaceae; genus Saccharum; species Saccharum spontaneum. The sequence goes on from CM039598.1 coordinate 1,814,768, forward strand.
TCTCACTCCTCTCTCTCTACGCGCCGTCAGCTGCTTAATTGGAGTACTTTCCTTGCTTTTCTTCCTGCTTTTCCATAAGATTAGGAGAGAGGAGAGGCTATGCATCAACGGAGAGGGAAGGGCGAGGGATGGACCGGAGGAGAGGGAGATCGAATTGTCCGCGTGGGGACCGGCTCTGAGAAATTCCTCTGCGCGGACCGGGAGCTCTGTACCCTTTGGGCAGGCAGGGAGCTCTGGCTCGCTGTCGCTGCCTCTGCCTCTGCTGCCGCCGCCTGCAGGGCAGGTGCAGGTCCAGTCCAGGCGTGCAGCGCGGTGCTGGACTTTTTGGCTCTGGACCTCTGGTGCTACCGCGCCGCGCGCGCGTTAAAGGCTGTCGCTGCGGCGCGCCCGCCCGGCTGCGCACAGTACTCCCTCCGTCCAAAAAAAAACACGTAAATCTCGTTTTTCGAGAAGTCAAATATTCTTAATTTTGACTGAATATATATGATAAAGTATTAATATTCATGATACGTACTCCCTCCGTCCCATAAATTTTGCAGTTCTAGCATTCAAAATTTTCCCAAAATTTTTGCATACATAGGCACTGTCAGGCTATCACATCCTGTTGGGCCCACACAAGACCCTGTATCGCTGGCCTTCTGCTCTTGTCACGGACACTCGTCGCACCCGGAAAAAAAATGAAAAAAAAAACGGCCACACAGGCACAGCCTCACGCGGACGCCCTCTCAGCCACACATTTCATCTCGCGTATCCTCCGCCAAGCACTCCCGCACCGGCTCAGAGGTCCCCTTCCATCCGCAATCCCAATCCTGAACCCAAAATCATGCCTAGATCGAGCTCCATCCTGCTGATCCCCTTTCCCCGATCCTCTCCTCTAGTACCTCTCATCCTCGACGCGCGCATGTCTCGCGGCGGCGGCAGCTTCCCTAGGCCTACCGGATGCATCCTCCGTCGCCCTCCATCGTCCTCCGGATGCATCCATCCCTGCTAAGGAAGGGGGCCTCTGATTCGCCCTCCGTCGTGCCCTCATCCTCCACCTCCAGCTCTGCGCCCGCGTTCGGTGAGCGCTCCCCCGTCCAGGTTGCGGCATCGTCGGCGTCATGTGCGCGTCGGCTTCAGCTCATCTCCGCCCGGGAGGACGGTGGTGCTAGTGCATGCTGAGGGAGGCGCAGGAGTGCCAACGACGCGGTCAAGGAACCGGGCTGGAAGGAAAGAGCTGAGGAGAGCGTTGGGGAGGGCCGGAGTGGCGAAGGACCGAGACGCAGCTGGGAACCTTCCAGACCCGAGACGATGACGATAGAAAACGGGGAGAATTGGGTTGGACTAAACTTTTCAGGGGCATTATTGTAATTTTACCTCTAAGTCTTGGTATTCACGCCAGGTCCTATAACTGCAAAATTTACGGGACAGAGGGAGTAATAAGTATCATTAGATTAATTATAGAATATATTTTCATAATAAACCTAATTGAAGATATAAATATAGATAATATCTTCTAGAAATTTAGTCAAACTTAAGATTCTGTTGACTCCTCGTAAAACGAGATTTACATATTTTTTTGGGATACATGTTTGCGCGTCAGCTGGCACTAGGACGGCAGCCTAGTTGCCGCCGCGCACCGCGCATGCAGGCGAGCTGATCCGTGTTTGCGACTCGCAGTGGCGGTACCGGCTGCCGCTGGGCAATGCGATGCGCGCTCTCTGGTCGGGAACGGAACACCGAACACGACGGGGTCGCTGCCGGCTGCTGCTGCTGCGGTTAATGGCGCGGCAGGTACTAGCTCCTTCTATTTTTCACTGCTCGGCAGGGGTAGGGGCTAGGGCTAGGCCTTGGCTACCTACCCTACTGTACGCGGCTGTGTCCAGTACTAGTAGTAGGATAGGAATAGGACGGTAGGCGGGGGACTTTGCAAGGTACTCCCTCCGTCCCAATAAATGTGTAATTCTCGCATCCCGAGAAATCAGTCATCGCAAATTTTGATTAAAATTATATAAAAAAATACTAATTCTTATGAGACAAAATAAGTACCGTTAGATTGGTTATGAGATATATTTTCATAATAAATTTATTTCAAGACATAAATGTTAATATTTTTTACTATAAATTTGGTCAAAATTGACACAGTTTAAATGACACGTTTCCCATAATTACACAGTCAACCGGACGGAGGGAGTACTAGTGCTCCCGGCCGATCTACGAGTACCCTGCATATTTCAGTACCGGCAGGAATGGCTAGAATGCCTCGTGCCCCTAAACTGGTATAGAAGAGTCTCAATCTCGTACCGGGTCAAATACCGGTCAATACCGGCCAAATACCGGTCAATACCGGCCGTGGTTGCATGTATTATATTTTTTCATATATGAACTTTTGAGTTTAAACTTTGAAATAAGGTCTTATGAACTTGTTGAATGATATCTTAGTTTGATAAAAATGTTAATTACGCCATAAGTTAAGTCAAAATATATTTATATATACATTTATGTATAAGTTTATTCACATATTATTATTATTATTATAAAGTCTGGAATGGTGCGCCGGTATGGGCCGGTACCGGAATGTTCCATTCCAATAGCCAAAACGGAATGGGCTCCGGAATAGAATTTACAAGTTAGGTACCCTGTCCTCTGTTAAAAAGAAAACTGTAATTTTTGTTTTGCAAGAAGTCAATAAATTTAATTTCCATCAAATTTATACTCCCTTCATCCCAAATTATAAGGTATTCCAAGAATCTTGGAGAGTTAAAGGATCTCAAGTTTGACCAAATTTATATGATAAGATAATAATATTTATGACATCAATTAAGTATCATTAGATTCTTTATTAATTATATTTTCATAGTATACCTATTTGATGTTATAATTTTTTGTAATTTTCTCTATAATTTTGGTCAAACTTAAGATGCTTTAACTCTCCAAGATTCTTAGAACGCCTTATAATTTGGAATGAAGGGAGTATAAAAATTTAACTTCTACTGACTCCATCTCAAAAAAGATACAATTCTAGGTAAAAATATGGACAATTGACTTGTCTAGACTTTTCGCAACAAAAAAAAATTGACTTCTCAGATTTATACCTTGAATTGCACACTTTCCAGAGAGCTTTGTCCCTTATTTTTTTTATGAGTGAAATGTTTCTAAGTTTGAAATTTTAACTTAATTAAAATCTAGAACTGTACTCTTTTTGACATGCAGGTAGTAACATCATAGTCCATAGATGTAGTTTCTGGCAATAAGAAAGGAACGAAGGGGGTGTTCAGATCCTCAGGTGAAAAAAATTTGGGTGTCACGTCGGATATTTTATGGGATATCGGGAGGGGTGTTCGGATACTAATAAAAACGCGAGACAAATTTATTAAGCCTAATTAATCCGTCATTAGCACATGATACTGTAGCACAATATTGTCAAATCATGGATTAATTAGGCTTAAAAAATTTGTCTCGCAAATTTATCGCAATCTGTGTAATTAGTTATTTTTTTCGTCTACATTTAATACTCCATGCATATGTCCAAATATCCTATGTGATGGAGTAAAAAAATTTTGGGGAGGAACTAAACACCCCCGAAGTGTCGAGATAGAGGAGGAATGGAAAAATATGAAGACCTATTACACAAGGCATTTGGAACGCAGGAATACGTGTAACCCGTGAATTGAAAAAATCTAGATGGTAAAAAGATATTGTTAATCAAGACCACAACCAATTTCAGTTTTCTAGAAATAACAAAAATATATTGTTAATTAATACCACGAAAAAACTATGTATTAAGACGGGAGCACAATGCCCCGTTAAAATAAGTTCCCAAAAAAAATGCCCCGTTAAAATATTACAAATAGTCGTTGCACATAAAAGAGTAAAGTAAAACATTTAAGCCTTATAATCACATAGAGTACGGACTGTAAGTTGGGTCCTAAGCCAATAAGAGTTGACTTCACATGTTATAGCATCGACCCTAATTAAGGAGGTCATAATACAAAAAAAATGAGATAGATCTTCGGCAATTCGTGTTGTTTTAGCCTCTAGCGTCGTTTGCGTAACTGATGTCGCTTTAGGTTTGATAACGTGGATATGCCCCTGGCGGAGGCCTGGACTCTTCAGTAGCCGTTCCTTCGTTCATTCACGGGAGTAAAATAGCGCCGCTTCTTTTGCCGTGCCTTCTGTGCCCTGAGTCAGTTTGTTGCTCGCTTCCTTGCTTGTGCGCTGGCCTTCCCTTTGGCGCTCGCTCGTGCCATGAAGCTCACTGGCGTCATGGAGGTGGCGTTGGACTCTGTCACGTCGGAGGAGGTGGTGGTGCCGGACTCCGTCATGTTGGAGGAGGTAGTGCCGGACTTGGAGATGGCGCTGCAGGACTCCACGACGCCGTAGGAACTCGAGCTGAACTCTACGACGCCGCAGTATGCAAAGAAAGAGCACGTGTTGAAGAAGCTAGATGAGCTCTGGAAGATGAAGCAAGATGAAAAGAAAGAGCGGTAGATAATCGGTAAGGTGCCATGCAAAATCACCGAGCCCTTAAAAAAAATAGGGAGCCTGTGAAGGATCGAACCGTAGACCTCCTGCCTTGGGCCGCGGCGCACTTACCACTCCAACTACGAAAGTTTATTGTTTAGATGGTACCCCCAACCCTATTTAATAAGGGCAAACAAGAAAAACTAGACATTCATTAATCACTTCTTGGTATGCTAAATGCTGTCCTAAACGACTTGAATTACTAGTACGGAGGAAGTATGACCTACTCCCTCCATTCAATTGTTTTATAGAGTTTATACTTATTATCCCCCAAAGACCGCACATATATAGATAATTAGTGTAGCCTAACTACGAGGGCAGCTCTAACAATTGATTTTTAAACGGGCTTTAAGCATTTTTCTCATATTTTGATACAAAAGAGAGAAAATATGTCGCTTCATCAAGAGCTAAGCTCTTGCACACATTTACAAATTATGTGAGAGTGTTATGTGGGGCTATCTATGTTAAAAGCTATATGCTAAAATTTAGCACTATTTAGAGAAGTTGATGTGGAGCTAGTAATTATAGCTCTAAACGGATGCCCTGAAACCCACAACCGCGCATCTAACCATACATATAAAAGTTGGTGACACCGGCCTCCCTCACATAACACTGTAGCACACGGTTCTAAGCACAGTACCAGATTATATGAACAGTACCTACCCGTTATGAACCGTCCACACCCGTTACCAACAGTAAATGGTTGTGTGAACAGTACCCTTTGAACCCAACTGTGATGGGTTTTACTATTCCGAATACCCGCTAATGAACGTTTCCGAGTTCCTTACTATAGCACAGACCCATTACTGTTCCACAATTTCCATTTTACCCTCTTTCCCTAAAAAAACCGTGCTTTGCACGGGTGCCCTGCTATATATATATATATATATATATATATATATATATATATATATAGTGTAGTCGGACTATGAGACCCACAACCGCCCGCATATTCCATCTATCACTGGTCTAAAAACCGATGTACCCACGTCTCCTCTACATGTTCTGTGCTCCTGCACCAATTCCCCATTAAAAAGGAAGGAAGGAAGGTCCCAACCATGGTTGCATCTTGTACGAGTGTCTAGATCGTAATGTGAGGTCTTTCGGCCGCATTTTTATGGTTTATAGCTACTAGCAAATATGCCCGTGCATTGCTACGGGTGAAATTTTTTTTTTTAATTCTTAATTTTTTTCTTCCTCAATCATTTTCTCTAACGGAGAAGATGAATTTTACTGTTTATTGTTTTTTTATTAGACATGTTGTGTTTTGAGCGTTTAATATGACATCGTTCAATAGTAAATACACGATACAATATGTCAGAAGTATTTTTGCTTCGTTATACTCTTTGAATATATTTCCACTATCCATGTAGTTAGGAAGAAATAGAAGAAAAAATAATAGATAAATTTAATTTATTAATATTATGTTAGGAAATAAGCCCATGCGGCTACGGATGCACTACTTGTTTTCAAGAAAATAATAGTACCAAAAAATTACGGCATGAATGAGCGAACGGTCTGTGCACTAATATGGAGATATCATGAGTCAATGTATATATTAAACAAAATTACAACTACCAAATTAATATAAAAGTAAAAAATCTGAAAGATCACTATGTCCACCTATAACGATTTAGCACTAAATTATTATTCACTCGTTGGCACGTCAAGTCCACGAAGCAAGTAGTCAAATTTATATAGTAAAATAAAAGGATATAGGGAGGACAAAGTATAATCTTTACTCATATCTGATGATGTTCTCCGTTCTAACTCTAAGCCTAACGAGCAAAAAAAATATGCACGTGCGATGTACAATTGTTTATTATTTCGATTAATATTTTTTTACCAATCTTTTTTAGTGAAATTATTCAACCAGCAGTACTCTAGCCTCTTTGTCCGTCAAGTCACAAGCCATGGTTCATGTCTAAGGACATATTTAATAGAGCTCCGGCTATAACTAAAACAGCTTCAGTAGTGGCTTCATCCCTAGGGCAGATTCATTTGGGAATCTAAAGTAGTTTGTGTGGTTTGGTTTGGTAAAACAGCTTATCTGGAAAGTGAAACTGGGATGTGAAAAGTGTGAAATGTCAATAATTCCTTTTTTCCTTTTTCTATTTTTACTTTTTCCTCCCCAACCTTATCCACTCGCCCTCTCCACTTTCCATCGTTTCGCACCTTCTCGTTTTTCGATTAGATGATGATGATTCCCCAACCACATGGCATCCCATCGCTAGACATGCGCCGCCGCCGCCGCCGAGGGCCATGCCCATCCACGCAGCTCGCGCCCTCGCCTGAACGCTCCATCGCCATGCGCTCCCACGCCCTCGCATTGACCGCCTCCGCCCTGGCGTAGCCGCGCCGTCTCCGGCCCGGCGCCCATCTTCTCCACACCCACCTCCACCTAGCGGCCCCTAATGCACGGCTGCCGGTGGCGCTGAGACCGGTCGCGCCCTCAACAGACAGCGCGGCAGGGCAGCGTGGTGGACGGCGCTTGCGCGGCTCGCCCGCTTGCACCTTGCTCAGTGGCCAGCGCAACAAGGTTTGCACGGCGGACGGCAACTGGGTAGCGGCTCACGGTCAGGCTCTCAACAGGCGGCTCCAGGTAATGGCAGGAGTCGCATCCAGTTGCAAGTGCGCAGCATCGGAGCTCCGCGTCGTCGTCGCGCTTGAGCTCTTTCTCTTCATCTTTTCCGGTTTGCTTGTCTGGAGTTGATTTGGATTGGAGTCCAGTTGGCGTTAATTTTGGAGAAGAGGCCGGACGATAGAATAGACGGACAGAAAATTGGTGGCATATGATGTTCTCTTTGATTCGCTCTGATTTCTTTGACTCGTTTCTTTCTCTGGTGATTTTCGTATGGATGGTGGAGTCTTATTTGGACAAGGAGTCTGAACAGACTATGAACGCACACAGTACCGACTCAGGCTTTGTGGAGCGGATACCGAGAGAGGGGAGACGGACAGACAGATACGGCGACGAGGCTGGACGACCGGATGGATACGGCAGACAGAAAAGGGGTGGAAACAAAAAAAAAATCACAGAAATTTTCCCTTTTAAATATTAGGTATAGATTTTTTGTAATGAGTTTATTCAAATTTCTTGATTTAGTGTTCTAGTTTCAGTGGGATGGTAGTGGATGTCATGGCTGGTATTGCGAGGAAGATTATTTTTAAGCTTGTGCAAAAATCGGCTGAAGAGGCTGATAGGAGTGCACTTGTGCATGAAGAGGTGAACCAGCAGAAGAAGCCCATCGATGAAGAAGTGACAAAGAATTTGTCTCTTTTAGTTAGAATTGGGCACAAAATTCTTATTCTTTTGAAGTGCATTGTAAGTTTAGTGTGTTTAGCTATTTAGAATTATCTACGTTGTATCAAGACTTTAAATTAATGTTTAATTAGCTAGAATGATTCAAAATAATTCTAAAAATTATGGAACACTCTATGCAATTAATAAACCAACCGGCAGTCGGCTTGTTCGCTTGGGCTGAAAATAAACGGCTAAAAGTACTGTTGGCTGATTTATGTGAGAGAAAAACACTGCTAGCTGGCTGAAAATAAACGGCTGAAAGCTCAAACGAACAGGCTGAGTGATGCTATGCACACACAATAATGTATTTAAACAATGAAGAATAGGGAATCATTTGAAGTCTAAAAAGACAGTATGAAGACTACAAACATATTACAATATTTTACCAACAAGAGCGCTATTATAATCGAAGTCTACAAACACGTTACAATATAAAGCACCTCACAATCATTCTTCTAAAACTCGAGTGGGGTCTGAGAGGTGCAAGAGCATGCCGAAGAGGGTGGAGAGAGCCAACCGGGGTGCAAAAAGGTTTGGAGCTCGTGATGTTGGAGCCGTGACGAGCAACTCCGCCCCGCGGACTCATTGCAGGGACAACAACCTACTCAGTGTCGTCTCTATCTTCACAAATATTCTTCTAGTACCTCTCATGTGCATCATGGTGACTACACATAATGAAATGTGTATGTGTAGGACTCTCTCCCACAAAACGGCCCATATACGTGGATACTATAAGTGGCAAAAATATTATAATGAAGTATCTTGCATACTAAATCGACTGGCAGGAACCTCATCTATGGCCGTGGAGGCGTTAGGACGCTGCTTTTATGACTAAAAGCCATGGTGGTAGGTTGGATCAACTGTGGAGTATAATGTTGCGATAGTTAGTGGATCCAACGGCAAAAAAGAATACTGACGGGCCACATCAAAAACCATCAGTGATATTCAACATCTCACTGCCAGGTAGACACTTGACCCTCAGCAGTGACATATCATTGCAGCATAGATTGAACCGGTAGTGATATCTAAGATACCACTGTCGGTTCGTAGCTTGAACCAGTAGTGATATATTACTGTCGGTTGATGGTTTCACCCGCCAAGGATAGTGTCTAGTGTTGAGGTTCCTGTCAATTTTCTAGATCCTCGCCTTACCACTCGACAGTGGATTAGTACTCACTGCCAGCTCCAGCACACCCAACAGTGATTGCTTGTCCTAGCATAGTGTCATGTGCTTTGAATGGGCATCAAGAACACTTCAACAACTCCATGCATCAAGAGCTTGACCGCCACAAGCAACCACAAGAGCAAGAACGAGCAAAGGTGGGAAAGAATCAAGGTAAGTGAAGAAGAAGAGAGCGATGATGATGCATGATGAAGAACCCTCAAATTCCTCACGCGAGGTTGAGTATTCAAATGCATGAGCCCAATCCAAAAAGATAGCATATCATGTATGGGCAATTTGGAAGATTTGATACTCGATTATTGTTGATGGTAGGAGGCCCGAGTGCTCAAAATATTTTCTCAGTTTCAAGTGATGGAGTCTCTTTTGGGTTTCTCGTCTCTTTTAGCCTACCCCAATTTACTTGGGACAAAAGGTTATGTTGTTGTTATTGGTGCTGCATGATGAAGAACCCTCAAATTCCTCACGCGAGGTTGAGTATTCAAATGCATGAGCCCAATCCAAAAAGATAGCATATCATGTATGGGCAATTTGGAAGATTTGATACTCGATTATTGTTGATGGTAGGAGGCCCGAGTGCTCAAAATATTTTCTCAGTTTCAAGTGATGGAGTCTCGTTTGGGTTTCTCGTCTCTTTTAGGTTTCATCTCTAGTCTATCCCAATTTACTTGGGACAAAAGATTATGCTGTTGTTGTTGTTGAAGTGACGGAGTCAAGCAAAGACACCTGCTCAAGTTCTTTTCTTGGTAAACTGACCAAAATTTCTTTTTTTTTTAGGTCAATACCCGGAACCGGAGGACGAGGAGGGCTAGTAGTGTCACGTATATTACTGCCTTCTTCTCAAATCAAATTGCCGGAGTATCGACCATGCACATTGTCTGCCCACATATGTACTGCTATCGCGTCTGTCAACTTTGGCTCCTTTATTTAAGTCCATGTCAATATTGTTTGGTTAAAGTTCTAACGAATCTACCTGTCCCGTTCGTGCAGTCATCAGCAGAATGGTGTTCGTCCATTTGCTCATAGTTCAATAAGAGAATTCAGAATGGACAAGGAGGGTGGAGTCAAGACACTAAATTGACTATGCATGTACTCCCTCCGTCCCAAAAAAAATATAATTCTAAAATAGTATCATGTTTTAGTATATCACCTTTGATAAATTATAGATAAAAAATATTTATATTATAAAATAAATATCATTAGATTAATTACCAAATATATTTTTATAATAAATTAATTTGGAGCAATAAATATAAATATTATTTACTAGAAACTTGGTCAAACATGAAACACTCAAAGTAACACGCAACCCATAGTTGCATTATTTTAAGATAGAGGTAGTACTTTGTTCGTTTTTATTTACACGTTATAGCTTTGTTTTAAGTCAAACATTTGTATCTTTAACCATCGATTAAAAAATAATATATAGATCCTTGACATAAGATTTATGTTTTAGATTCTCTATAAGAAATAATTTAATAACATAATTCATATGTTGTCAACTATATATAAAGATTTTTTAGAATAGATAATCAAAGATAATAATTTTTGACTTAGAATAAAGCTAATATGACATGTAAAAAGCCAGAGGGAGTATCATGTCCAACTCATAAATGATATACCTCTTTTATTGCTGTCGTGGTTTAATACTATTTCTATACCACTTCCCCTTGTTGATGTCAAAAGTCACAACCTTCCTTTCATGTTGCATGCAATTTTTTTAGACCGCGTCGTTATGCGTTTTTCATTAAGTAGATGTTGCATGCAATTTTATTGCAGTATTTTCAAGAGAAGGGCCCATCTTGCCTTACAGGTTGCATGCGGTTTGATTTGATTGGAGAATAAATGGGTTGGGAAATGGTCTTAGATGGGTTGAATTTGAATCCATAGTCAGGTCAACGAGTTGGTTTAGAATGGGTTGAAACTGAAACATGGTTTGGTATGTGGTGATTTGCGCATATGGAGAGGTGGTTGCATGATGTGGGTTTACAATCTCGAACGATGGATTTGGTTCGGTGCGAATTCAGTCCAAGAGCATCTCCAAGACCTAATATTTTCTTCAAAAAATATGAAGTTTAACAACTTCTAAAAAAATATCGGAAGGGATAAAGAAGGTAATCTCTAAGAGTTTCTAATAATCCACTTATAAAATATAGAAAATAATTTTACATCAAAAATCCTATACTATTTCTAAATTATCATAACCACTTTTATATATTCTTTCTCTCTTGTACATTTGCATCAGGAATCATTTCCTACTCTTTATTGTTTCCACACATTTCCACCTTTAGATTGACCTCCATGAGGAGAGGAGATACGCGTGACTCGGAAGCGCATAACTTCAGGTGATTTTTCCTAAGTTCTAAAAGATTAGGAGAATGAATTAAGAGCTGTTGGAGAGGAGTTTTTTCTTATCTTACTAAAAACCAATGATTATGAAGGGATTTAGGAATTGTTGAAAATGCTCTGAGGTGTAATCCCTCAGTCCCAGAATAGAGGTCGTTATGGGATGTCTGCTGGTCAAACTTTCTCAACTTTGACTAGATTTGTAAAAAAATACGTGCAACATTTATATCTCCAAATAAATTTATTATGAAAGTATATATTCAACAATCTATCTAATAATACTAATTATGTATTATAAATATTAATATTCTTTTATATATAAATGGTCAAAGTTGAAAAACGTTGACTTCTCATAAAGCGAGAATGACTTCGGTTTTGGGACAGAGGGAGTACTCCACGGAGTAAACCACAGCCCGTTAGGCTAGTCTCAGTGGAGAGTTTTAATGTGCTGTTTTCAAGACTGCTATGTCATGTAGAATGAAATAAAACTGGGATGAAACACCCACTCTGAATGCAAAGTTTCATTCAAGAGTTTCATAGACATTTAATTCTAAGACTCGTAGAGAGTTGGTAATCGTGCCAAGAGAGTTTCACCCTCATAAAACTCATTTCTTCTCTCTCTTCATTAAAACATTGTCATGTCATAAAAAATACATATATGACAGAATATTAAATACAAATAAAACTCGTACAAAACTCCCACTGAAACTGGTCTTAGCAGTCAGACTGGGCATTCGGTTTTAACCGACTGTTCGGTTCGGTTAAATCGGTTCCCAAAGATTTCGGTTTTGGTAAACTATGAACCGATCGGTTGCTCAGGAAATCAACAACCGACGCATTCGGCTTCGGTTTTTAATTCGGTTCTTCGGTTTTAACCGAGCAAACCGATGGAAGCCTGGAAGGAATCCGAAGTCCACGGCCGCGACGCTCCGTTGCCCCGCTCACGCCACTGCGCCACGGCGCCGCCGTTGTCCCGTGGCCGCAGTCGTGGTCGCGCCGCCATCCTGCCGCCCTCATCGGTTGTCCCGCGTCCGGTGTAAGCAGCCGCGGCCACGACGCTAGCCCACTGCAGCTTGCCGAGTGGTGAAGCTGCTGCCACGGTGCCGCCGTTGCCGACCATAATCCCCGTCCGGCCATCCGGCATCCTGCCGTCACCGGTGGCCGCTGCACACGCCGATGTTGTCAGGTGCCGCGCCATCGGTACTCCAATTTCTGGATAGGGGCATAGGGTTGGGAGGGACGAGTGGTGCGTGGAGCGTGGTTGTAGGTTGCGTGCGGCAGTTGGGGGCTGGGCTATACTCATGTGAATTGGAGACTTGGAGTGTGGTGGGCCTTGACTGGGCTGGGTTGCCGCTTGCAGCTTGCTGCTGCGTTCACTGAATGGCGCTGCTTTTCCTGTCCTTGCTGCTGTTCGGTTGCTCGGTGTTTTGGTTGGGATGCACGTACAAACCGTAACCGAGGCCGAAGACCGAAGTTTACAAATCTTAAAACCGAAACTAAAACCGAAAACAAAAAAAACTGATATTTTAGTTCGGTTCGGTTTGGTTTTCGGGTTTGGGTGAAAATGTGTCCACCCTGACTTAACAGGCTCATCGATTCTGTCTTCTGCGCCTCGGATAAATGCTGACCTGAAATCTTCGTAGTGCTAAGATGGTCTTGTTGGGGGTGGTGATCTAATTAATTGGCAGGAAGAAACTATTGCAAGTTTTTCAACGGCAAATTTTTGTGGGTGGCTGGGTGCGGCAGCATGCAACCGTGGCCGAATGGCCGTTGGCACCGCAGCGCCAGCGCGTGGGGCGTCCGCCGTCCGCCAGGACAGACCGCGGCCGGCCTCCGTGAATCTAGCTAGCCCCAGGCCTGTAGCAGTGCGCTCTGCCGCTGGCTGCTGGCTGGTGCGGCCGCTGCAGGTCAGACCGTCAGAGATCACTCGGCTTCCCTCCATTTATGTCGCGCTGTCTCCTGCGCGGGTCACGTTGTCACTTCTTCTTTGAGCCCGTTTAGTTGGTATATCTACCCAAAAAGCAAACCTAAAAAATGCTACAGTACCTGTCACATCAAATCTTGCGGTACATGTATGGAGTACTAAATGTAGACGAAAGAAAAAACTAATTACACAGTTTGTTTGTAAATGTCGAGATGAATCTTTTGAGTCTAATTAGTCTATGATTGAATAAATTTTACCAAATAATAACGAAAAGTGCTACAGTAGCCGAACTCAAACTTTTTCACCATAACAGGCCCTTTTCTCTCGCGCTGTCCCACTCCAGCTGCTGCAGAGCTCTGCTCCGCTGCTTCTGGCCTCGTTTAGATGTTTAAAAAATTTTAACCCGATAAATAGTACAACTTTCGTCTTATTTGACAAATATTGTCCAATCATAGACTAACTAGGCTCAAAAGATTTATCTCGTGATTTTCAACTAAATTGTGTAATTAGTTATTTTTTACCTATATTTACTACTTCATATATGGGTCCAAAGATTGATGTGATGGAGAGAGTGAAAAAATTTCAACTTTTTGAGTGCATGAGACCCAGAGGTTGGCAGCTGCATGCGCACAGGCACCTTTCCTTCCACGCCGAGCCTCCTTCCTGGAGCACCGCGCCCGTCATGCTGTCAGGCTTCAGGCGGCGGCTGCCGGCTGGCGCTTCGCTCGATCGATCTCATGCGGTGCGGGTCGGTATCACGAGCTGAGCAAGGCTTTGCCTTGTTTAGTTCTTAAAATATTTTCTAAAATATTTCAGAGATGTCTGTGACATCAAATCTTTAGACATATACATAAAATATTAAATATAGATAAAAAATAAAATTAATTATACAGTTTAGATGAAATGGACAAGACGAATCTTTTAAGCCTAGTTAGGTCATAATCAGACAATAATTGTCAAATAACAACGAAAGTGCTATAGTGCTACAGTTACATTTTCCAAAATATTTCAGGAACTAAACAAGGGCTTTGTTTAGTTCCAAAATATTTCGCAAAAAAACAGTACATTCTCTGTCATATCGAATGTTTACATTAAAATAAAACTAATTACACAGTTTAGACGAAATAGACAAGATGAATCTTTTAAGCCTAATTAAACCATAATTGAACACTAATTACTAAATAACAACGAAAAATGCTACAATTATATTCCGTATTTCACAAAATATTTCAGGAACTAGACAAGCCCAAAGTGCTTCTTTCTTTTCCCTGTCGGGCCACGCGAGTAGTAGGAGTAGTACTCCCTCAGTATCGGATTTAGAAGTTGTTTTAGACAAGGTTTGGATCAAATATTGAGAATATAAATCATCAATAACTTTTAAGTCATTGAGTTTATAAATGTAAAAATTATATGAATAGATTTATCTTGAAAAATACTTTCATAAAATTATACATATATCACTTTTTTATAAATATTTTTATAAAAACAAGAGGTTAAAGTTGTGTTTTAGAGACCGTGTCTGTGCTAAACGACTTCTAGATTCGATACGGAGGGAGTACCCAGTAGCCGAGTACTATTGCTTGCGGCTGTCGGCTGGCACCGCCGGGGGCGACGCGATGGATGGGACGGCAGTGGCACGGTCAAAGCTGCTGGTTGAGGGCCAGTGCCGTCTGCCGGGCTGCCGCCATGGTTTTCCACCACTGGGCAGGCGTTCGGATGGTGGCGCGGAGGCCGGCGAGCGTGCGGCACGACCGCAGTCACCGCAGAGTCAAAAGCTGAAAACGAGACTGTTAACAGAGCCGCACCAGTCAAAGCTGAAAACGAGACTATTAAGGCCAGTCTCAGTGGGAGTGTCATGAGAGTTTCATTTGTATTAAATAGGCTGCCACATAAGCATATTTGATGACATGGCAATGTATTTAAGAAGAGAGAGAAGAAATGAGTTTCATCTAGATGAAACTCTCTTGGCACGATTACCAACTCTCTCTGAGTCATGAAATTAAATGCCTATGAAACTAGAGAATGAAACTCTCTATTGTGGACGTGTGTTTCATATGAGTTTCATTTCATTTCGTGTGATGTGGCAGTCTTGGAAACAACGCCGTGAAACTCGCCACTGAGACTGGCCTAACAGAGCGTTACGCTCGCAGCTTCCAAAGAGCACAGCACTCAGTCGGTTACGCTACCCGCTCCTTATTCGTCGCTAGTACTGTACTCCGTAGTCTCCGGCTCTCCGCCGCTGCGCCACCCCACCCCACCCCACCGCGTCGCAGCAATGCCGCCGACGCCGCGAAAGCGGAAGGCGCCTCCGCCCGAGCCACGGCGGCGCCCGCCGTCCCTCCTGGAGTTCCGAGCCCCAGTGGACGGCGCGTGGTACGACGCGCGCGTGACTGTGCAGTGCGGCGCGCTGCGGGTCATGTACGAGGGCTTCCTCGAGGAGCTGGACGAGTGGTACGACCCCGCAGCGCTCGCCGCCTCCGCGCGCGACGTGGCCGCGCTCCGCGCCAGGTTCCGTGTGCGTTCCCCACCCCTCGACGACACCCAGTGCCGCGATCTCCGAGCCGGCGCGCTGCTCTGCGTCTCCTGCGCGCTCGACGGAGGCGACCTCAAGTTCTACGACGCCATCCTCGAGTCCGTACGTCCCTTTCATTCCATCCTTGCACAAATACGCAGATGCAAATGACAATGCTGGTGTTTGCTGTTTGTTGAGACCGTGAACGCTGGACACGCTGATGCAGGTCTTGCCGGCGGCTCACGAGATCGTCGACGGCAGGGAGCGGTGCGCGTGCCGTTTCACGGTGCGGTGGTCGGAGGGACCGCGCGCCGGGAGCAGGGAGGAGGTCGGCGTGGAGCGGGTTTGCTGCGTGCAGTCCTCGCCGGTGCAAGACCCGGTGCTTCTCGAGTTCCTGGACGGCGTGACCAAGCTGCTCGGGAACGCCAACGAGGAAATGGTGCCTCAGGAGATCAGCGCCGTACCGGCAGCCGAAGGCGGCGTCCCTGCAAACGCGCCACCCGGATTTCACCGGAAATTTGGGTCCCCGAAGTAGGCAAGCAGCAAGCGGTTTGATGTGCATGGTTCTGATCGAGGCTGGCCATTGGATGCCTCTGATTTTGCGTTGCTTCAACAAATCTGATCATGCGCATACATCTTCTCCCAAATTCTCCATCCACTCGGTTTGAGTTCGGTCATTAACATACTATAATAATGTTTTGTTCATGGATCATGGTTACCGTGTCACCCTGGAAGGCCGGGTTATCTGGTGAACACAAAATATGTCTAGAACATATGCAGCGAAAGCACAACTGAGGCCTCGTTTAGATTGCAACTTTTTACAATCTAGGCTACTGTAGTACTTTCGTTTGTATTTAGCAATTAGTGTCTAATCATGGACTAATTAGGCTCAAAAGATTCGTCTCGCAAATTACAGACAAACTGTGTAATTAGTTTTTTACCTACATTTAGTACTTCATGCATGCGTCTAAAGATTAATATGATAGAAAGTGTAAAAATTTAGAATTTGAAAGGTAACTTAACAAGGCCTGAAAAAGAAAAACATGTTTTCTATCAGACGCAGATATTGCGCGATGGGTTGCACCATTGGCGATGGGTTGCACCATTGGCGAGCTCACAACCCGCTGCCGCTGCCGGTAGGGACGGCGGGACCCTACCGCGTCCACCGCCCTCCTTCTCTCTCCGGCCGCCATCATGGACATGGATGCCCCCACCTGATCGCCGCCTCCGCCTCTCTCCCATCCCCACCACAAGCCAGCCTACCTCCCAAGCCCCTTCTAAGCTCGCCGGAGATGGAGACGAAGAGACGCTGACTCCGCAGAGGAGTCACGCGGTGGCAACGAAGCACGACTGTCACGAAATAAACTTTGCGTTTTCTAAAGCAGTAGGCCATAATGCACAGCAGACTGGAAATCTATAGGAACAAGAAGTTAAACTACAGAATTCCACTCCAAATAATACGAATTGGCTTCATCAGTGAAGGCCACATGTTCGCCAACTAGCAAGAGTGCCTCATATCGAAATGGAATTCCAATGGATAGAATGTTCAACTACCCAGAGCATGCATTGACAAGTTTCATCAGGATTACTTCTACTACTATGCCGCACAATGAGCATAACACTCTCTTATGAAGCATCCTGAAGACTGAAGTATAATCCAAAAGGACGGGCATAATGGAGTATAGTGTCTGAGTTTAATCATACAACATGGCTGAGAATCTAGTAAAGCCATTTGCGGCAATCAGATGCACCGCAGTGGCAAGCCAGCTTCACAATATTGCCATCTGCCCCAGTGACACTGTCCAGCCGATACCCGTAGTCGTACGAGAGCTCCTGCAACAGTTGCATGGTAATCTTGGTTAAAAAAAACTGGGGGAAAAAGTCTACTTGACCCCCCAAACTATTGGGGGGTGTCTACTTTACCCCCTAAACTATGAAACGGTCTAATTTACTCCCTGAACTTTGCAAAACCGGTCAAATCACCCCCTCGAGCGGTTTTGAGCGGTGGTTTTGAAAAACTTTGTACTAAAGCATACTATATTATAAGTTCACTGTGTAGATCTACTCATGTGGAGTCCAATAAAACTGGATTTTCCATTTTATGATTTTTCTGTGATTTACTATGATTTTTCAAAGATTCAGACGAAATAAATAAAAAGAAAAAGACAAAACCGTTGTTACTGTAGCAAAACCGCTGTTACTGTAGCAAAACCACCGCCCAAAACCGCTCGAGGGGGTGATTTGACCGGTTTTGCAAAGTTCAGGGGGGTAAATTAGACCGTTTCATAGTTTGGGGGGCAAAGTAGACCACCTCCAATAGTTGGGAGGGTCAATTAGACTTTTTCCAAAAACTGGGGGAAAAGGAATACATTAGATTCGCAAGACATTTTATTTGACCAAAGTCAGCAAACCAACAGCAGGAAGATAGAAGGCATATTATGGTATACCAGTTGCACAAATGATACATGATCATATGTTTTTCAATTCACTATGGTTAGGTGAGACAATCATGCAAGTTCAAGGGCCTGTTAAAGGAAATTGTAAGTTCAAAGGGTGCGGTCGTGAAACAATCTTGCAAGTTTGGGGGCTTTTAGTGCATTATTATTATTTTTTTAATAAAACAACTACTACTTAACAAGCCTAGCCCAGTTTGGTTGAGGGTGTACATGATGTACGTCCATACCATCTAGATTGAAGTCCTTGTTGAGGCGAATTTAGGTACCAATCTTGTTCTTAATATAAAACCACTATTTTCTCCTAGGTTGGTCTACCTTTTCTTTTTCTTTAAAGAACTTCTCTTTACATATGTAGTCCTCTAGTAACATAACTGTATCTTATGTGTTTGTTTGGTACAACTCCAGCTCTAAGAATTTCTAAAGATAGGGATAGGGCCGAAGCTCTGGGCACATTAAAAGTGTTTTTTTAAACAAGTTTAATCTTATTTTGGACTTAGTCTAGACCACTTAATTTTATCTCCATGGATCTTGGAGGTAGAGCGATGCCCAACAGGCCTAATATATGAGTGCAACTGCATTATGTTTTGAAAGCCAAGAAAAAATATGGTTGAACAGAAAAGAATGTAACATGGAAATAAATGAATCAGTCATTATTAAATGATTACTACTTTTAAGTCAAATTACTAATTCTAAATGCTGTCGCTTCAACGTGTATGATTTAATCCTAACTGAATTTCTAAACATGTTTTGGCATTTTCACCAGCAGGGGGGGGGGGGTGCATTAGTGGTGAAGGCTCACCTGAAGCGGGGGTATGGTATCAGCAGAAAAAAGAATAACTTTTGCTAGCTTGATGTCGCTATGTGAGCTCAGCACACACTGGATGAAAAGATTGGGTTGGCAACTGTGATTTATGAACCTTGCAATGTTGCCAACAGAACCAGCATCAATGCAATATTCAGGTGTTCGAGATGCCACCTCCGAGTCATGCTCAGAATGAAGTGATGCCATGTGCAGTTCCGAGCCAGCCCTTTGCTGTAGGAAAAAAAAACAATTAAACAGCATTGAGACCACCTCTCTAGTACAATGAAACGCAGCTCTCCTGCGTTTTCGAAAAAAAAAACAGCATTGTAACTATACGTGTTCAGACACCACATGGCATTTCAACAAGGGGAAAGAATGATAATATTTTTCTTTTAGAAGAAAAATAATGACAACTTCAAGCAGGGACAGAGCAGCTCTGCATTTTTCTAATATTTCTGCTGCTTCATCGATATCAATGAATAAAAATTACTTGTGAAGCAACCAAAATCAATAACATAAGACCAGGTACTTGTGCTATCACAAAGTATCAATGGCTCTTTTAAGAGTTAAGATTTGTCCAAAAGATGAGAATCAAGGTTAGAATGGTTTCACTTCCAAAAAGAAAATCCACCACAAAAAAGGGGATCCAATAGAACAGTTCCGTTTAACCAGCAAACAAAGAAAACATCCAATACCTCTCTTCCATCCAGCCCTTCCATTGTTTGAAGACAATCTATATCAAATATGTAGTTGTTCTCCAACAATCCTTCGACTTCTGTAGTCCTCCTTAATACCCCAGTGTACTCGCAAATTAAGGCCCCAGGAAGAATAGTGTCCCAGGTCCTAACACCCCAACCTTTTGATTTTGTCTTGAATACCTGGATTCACAATTCAATAAACATTGTAAAGAAAAATGAAGCATGATAAACAACACAAAAGACTAAAGAAAATAATAACCTCCAGGCGATACTTCAATCCCTGCTGGGAGGTTCTATTAACACAGTTGCAGTGGCAGTACAAGTAGTACCACACTCATACACAACAGGCTTTGGCTCCACTAACCTGAATGTTAACCAAATGGTAAAAATTTAGAGTGCGATACAAGAAAGTGAAAAAAGAAAACTTAATATCCAATTAGGGCACTACCCCCACCCCCCAAAAAAAATAAAACACCCCCACCCACCTCGCAACGCCCCCCGCCCACGGCCCAACCACCCACAGACAATGAAAGTAATTGTTTTCAGTCAACATGTTTCCAGCCAGCAAAACACAACACAATCTTAAGCAGGAAATCTTACCTTCCAATATTATTATGTTTAGAACCATTGCGCTTAGAACTTTTCCTTTGCGTGGATACATAAGGTAGATCAGAACCGTTGCGCTTAGCACAAGCGCAATTTTTAGAGCTAGAACAATCTCCTTTGCAATCACAACCGGTCCTATCAATTGGTATCTTGATATCTTTTGGAATCTGCAGCGACTTAGAGTACACAAAACCTACAATGTGTGAAAGGCACGAAATAGATCAAACTCTGTTCATTAGTTTTTAACATTTATGTTACAGCCAAGCAACACTTATTACTCAAAATCCAAGTTGTAGTAAAGACAAAAGATCAAATAACCTCAAGCATTAAAAGAAGCAATCGATCTTCAATACAAGCAGCAGAAAACAAGGACAATTGCATAACTTAATAATGAATGAAGTTCAAAAAATGTGCAACAGAGCTAATAACAGTGGGTAAGAAGTTTCCTTTAAGGTATGTAGCATACCAGATGGAGGGGATAGGAGGATTATCAACTAAATTTGTAGCAGGAATCCGAAAGTACTCCTGACCATTTGAAATGTCTTCACAAACCAACCTATTAAAATAATAAAATGAAAGAAATGCAAGCTTGAGAAGTAAAATGGAAATTTAAAACTCACAACAAAAGACAAAACATCGATAATTGAATAGTAAAGACTGTAACATTGATATGATGAGTGATTGAGTAACACACCCAGGCAATTCAGATATTGGCATGGGAACATCTCCATGGGCAAATAATACCTACATGCATATGTATTTAAAAGATTTTGAAAGCAAAAAAAATAGATATAATAGAATAAAAGCATAATGTCAAAGCAAACTAAGAAGTGGAACAGAAATCAGTGCTTTTTTTTCTCGAACAGCGCAGGAGAACTGCGCATCATTTCATTAAGGTAGAAGAAATGTTACACGGGTCAAGAGACCCAACCCACACACACCACACCCTGGACACTAAGTTACAGACTCGTCACACAAAATGTAGAAGCGACCAAATGCCTCCAAGCTCTAGACTCCAGCAGGCAGCGACCTTAGAACAAGCTCATGGAGCTTGGAGGCTCCAGCCGAACACCAGAGCCCTCCCTCCAAGCTAACAGCCCTAATGACTTC
>CM039598.1:1836308-1863614 GCA_022457205.1 Saccharum spontaneum
GTCGCTGTCCACTGGCCGACAGGTCCTAAATGACCTCGGATGAAGAAACTACCAAAATGAAAGTTGTAGATCTCGAAAAGTTATGAAACTTTACAGTTGACAACTTTTTCATTTGAAATCGTTTAGGGCGTCAAACAATCAATTTATGCTCAATTTAGTATAACATGTGGGGAACCAAAATCCATTGTAGGCACATGTGAGCACGAGGTGTAGTGACAGAGGAGGCTACGCGCGAGGGGAGGCCGCGGGTTCGAATCCTCGCAGCCGCAAAGCACGTGATTTTCATGTGAAAAGTGTCGCGACTTCGTAGTTGACAACTTTTTAATTTGAAATCGTCTTGTGGGCCATATCGGGCAAATAGGCCGGTCGGTGGCTGACAGGTCCTAAAAGACCTGGGACGGAGAAACTACCAAAATGAAAGTTGTAGATCCCTAAAATTTATGAAACTTCGCAGTTGACGACTTTTTAATTTGAAATCATCTTGTGGGCCATATCCGGCAAATAGGACTGTCGGCCGCCCACTGGCCGACTGGTCCTAAATTACCTCGGATGGAGAAACCACCAGAATGAAAGTTGTAGATCTCAAAAAGTTATGAAACTTTGTAGTTGACAACTTTTTCATTTGAAATCGTTTAGGGCGTCAAACAATCAATTTATGTTCAGTTTAGTATAATATGTGGGGAACCAAAATCCATTATAGGCAATGTGAGCACGAGGTGCAGTGATAGAGGAGGCTACGCGCGAGGGGGGCGCTGGTTCAAATCCTCGCAGCCGCAAAGCGCGTGATTTTCATGCGAAAAGTGTCACGACTTCGTAGTTGAAAAATTTTTAATTTGAACTCGTCTTGTGGGCCATATCGGGCAAATAGGCTGGTCGGTGGCCGACAGGTCCTAAATGACCTCGGACGGAGAAACTACCAAAATGAAAGCTGTAGATCCCTAAAATTTGTGAAACTTCATACTTGACGACTTTTTGATTTGAAATCATCTTGTGGGCCATATTGGGCAAATAGGCCTGTCGGCCGCCCACTGTCCGACAGATCCTAAATGATCTCGGATGGAGAAAATACCAAAATGAAAGTTGTAGATCTCGAAAAGTTATGAAACTTTCCAGTTGACAACTTTTTTCATTTGAAATCGTTTTGGGCGTCAAACAATCAATTCATGTTCAGTTTAGTATAATATGTGGGGAACCAAAATCCATTATAGGCACATGTGAGCACGAGGTGCAGTGATAGAGGAGGGTACGCACGAGGGGGGCCGCGGTTTCGAATCCTCGCGGCCGCAAAGCGCGTGATTTTCACGCGAAAAGTGTCGAGACTTCGTAGTTGATATCTTTTTATTTTGAAATTGTCTTGTGGGTCATATCGGGGCAAATAGGCCGGTCCGTGGCTGACAGGTCCTAAATGACCTCGGACGGAGAAACTACAATAATAAATGTTGTAGAACCCTAAAATTTATGAAACTTCGTAGTTGACGGCTTTTTGATTTGAAATCATCTTGTTGGCCATATCGGGGCAAATAGGCCTGTCCGCCGACAGTTCCTAAATGACCTTGGATGGAGAAACTACCAAAATGAAAGTTGTAGATCTCGAAAAGTTATGAAACTTTGTAGTTGACAACTTTTTCATTTGAAATCGTTTAGGGGCGTCAAACAATCAATTTATGTTCAGTTTAGTATAATATGTGGGGAACCCAAAATCCATTATACGCACATGTGAGCACGAGGTGCAGTGATAGAGGAGGCTACGCGCGAGGGGGGGGCACTGGTTCGAATCCTCGCAGCCACAAAGCGCGTGATTTTCATGCGAAAAGTGTCGCGACTTCGTAGTTGACAACTTTTTAATTTGAACTCGTCTTGTGGGCCATATCGGGCAAATAGGCCGGTCGGTGGCCGACAGGTCCTAAATGACCTCGGACGGAGAAACTACCAAAATGAAAGTTGTAGATCCCTAAAATTATGAAACTTCATACTTGACGACTTTTTGATTTGAAATCATCTTGTGGGCCATATTGGGCAAATAGGCCTGTCGGCCACCCACTGTCCGACAGGTCCTAAATGATCTCGGATGGAGAAAATACAAAAATGAAAGTTGTAGATCTCGAAAAGTTATGAAACTTTGTCGTTGACAACTTTTTCATTTGAAATCGTTTTGGGCGTCAAACAATCAATTTATGTTTAGTTTAGTGTAATATGTGGGGAACCAAAATCCATTATAGGCACATGTGAGCACGAGGTGCAGTGATAGAGGAGGTTACGCGCGAGGGGGGCGCGGTTTCAAATCCTCGCGGCCGCAAAGCGCACGATTTTCACGCGAAAAGTGTCGCGACTTCGTAGTTGATATCTTTTTATTTTGAAATCGTCTTGTGGGCCATATCGGGCAAATAGGCCGGTCGGTGGCCGACAGGTCCTAAATGACCTCGGACGGAGAAACTACCAAAATGAAAGCTGTAGATCCCTCAAATTTGTGAAACCTCTGTAACATCCCGGATTTTTATGCAACCCAAAAATACGAACTTTTTTAAAATTTTTCTTGCAATATGTGTTGCATATAGCTGCTAGGTTGGACCAAGCCAATTCCTTCCCTTCCTGACCTAACTTCAAATACCCCAATTTAAAAGTCATTTTTACAATACGCCACTTATCATAGTGTTGGCTAAGTCAATATCATGACAAGAGCTACTTTCAAAAATGAAATATTTCAAAGTCAAATAAACATTGGCGGAATTCCAGCTCCGCTCGAATTCAACATGTCAACTCTCACATGATTTCAATTTATATCTAAAATAAAAATCCTAACTCTATCCCCATCCCTTGTTTCAAAGTGACTTCGCAGTAAAACATAATGCACTCATATAGTTTAGTCACATGTTGGGTGGCGTGAGTTGGTTCTGGTTGGAGTTTGTTGTTTGATTGTAGTTTACTTAGCTAGCATGGAGGAATCTAGAAATGGAAAAGACACCCTCTCACCCTTGGGCCGAAATTCCTAGCCAGCCTAGCTCCTTACCCCGCCCTTCTCCCATCTTTCGGCCCAAGGCGGGACCAATAGCCCAGCCTGGCTACGCTCGCCCTGCCCTTTGTCTAGCCTCATCTTGCGTCGAAGGACCAAGTTGCGGCCGCACCTACGCCCAAACCCTAGAGCTAGTTCATGCACATCACCTCTCGTTAGTCCCATGGCAGCTGGATGCACGGGCGTACATGCTTCTATGTCCCGCTACCAAGTTACGTGAAGCACGTGAAGACTAATCAAAGCAGCAACATGTCTCACGATCATGCATGGTCATGTGCCTTGCTTCCTTAATTAAATACGTGAGCACCCTTTGCAAAGCATGCACGGCACAAGCCCATGCAAGGTTCTATAATACGTGGGGAACTAAAATCCATTATAAGCACATGTGAGCACGAGGTGCAGTGATAGAGGAGGCTACGCGCGAGGGGGGCCGCGGGTTCGAATCCTCGCAGCCACAAAGCGCGTGATTTTCACGCGAAAAGTGTCGCGACTTCGTAGTTGACAACTTTTTAATTTGAACTCGTCTTGTGGGCATATCGGGCAAATAGGCCGGTCGGTGGCCGACAGGTCCTAAATGACCTCGGACGGAGAAACTACCAAAATGAAAGCTGTAGATCCCTAAAATTTGTGAAACTTTGTACTTGACGACTTTTTGATTTGAAATCAACTTGTGGGCCATATCGGGCAAATAGGCCTGTCGGTCGCCCACTGGCCGATAGGTCCTAAATGACCTCGGATGAAGAAACTACCAAAATGAAAGTTGTAGATCTCGAAAAGTTATGAAACTTTGCAGTTGATAACTTTTTCATTTGAAATCGTTTAGGGCGTCAAACAATCAATTTATGTTCAGTTTAGTATAATATGTGGGGAACCAAAATCTATTATAGGCACATGTGAGCACGAGGTGTCGTGATAGAGGAGGCTATGCGCGAGGGGGGCGCTGGTTCGAATTCTCGTAACCGCAAAGCGCGTGATTTTCACGCGAAAAGTGTCGCGACTTCGTAGTTGATAACTTTTTAATTTGAACTCGTCTTGTGGGCATATCGGGCAAATAGGCCGGTCGGTGGCCGACAGGTCCTAAATGACCTCGGACGGAGAAACTACCAAAATGAAAGCTGTAGATCCCTAAAATTTGTGAAACTTTGTACTTGACGACTTTTTGATTTGAAATCAACTTGTGGGCCATATCGGGCAAATAGGCCTGTCGGTCGCCCACTGGCCGATAGGTCCTAAATGACCTCGGATGAAGAAACTACCAAAATGAAAGTTGTAGATCTCGAAAAGTTATGAAACTTTGCAGTTGATAACTTTTCATTTGAAATCGTTTAGGGCGTCAAACAATCAATTTATGCTCAGTCTAGTATAATATGTGGGGAACCAAAATCCATTGTAGGCACATGTGAGCACGAGGTGTAGTGATAGAGGAGGCTACGCGCGAGGGGAGGCCGCGGGTTCAAATCCTCGCAGCCGCAAAGCACGTGATTTTCACGCGAAAAGTGTCGGGACTTCGTAGTTGACAACTTTTTAATTTGAAATCGTCTTCTGAGCCATATCGGGCAAATAGGCCGGTCGGTGGCTGACAGGTCCTAAATGACCTCGGACGGAGAAACTACCAAAATGAAAGTTGTAGATCCCTAAAATTTATGAAACTTCGCAGTTGACAACTTTTTAATTTGAAATCATCTTGTGGGCCATATTGGGCAAATAGGGCTGTCGTCCGCCCACTGGCCGACAGGTCCTAAATGACCTCGGATAGAGAAACTACCAAAATAAAAGTTGTAGATCTCGAAAAGTTATGAAACTTTGCAGTTGACAACTTTTTCATTTGAAATCGTTTAGTTCGTCAAACAATCAATTTATGTTCAGTTTAGTATAATATGTGGGGAACCAAAATCCATTATAGGCACATGTGAGCACGAGGTGCCGTGATAGAGGAGGCTACGCGCGAGGGGGCGCTGGTTCGAATTCTCGTAACCGCAAAGCGCGTGATTTTCACGCGAAAAGTGTCGCGACTTCGTAGTTGACAACTTTTTAATTTGAAATCGTCTTGTGGGCCATATTGAGCAAATAGGCCGGTCGGTGCCCGACAGGTCCTAAATGACTTCGGACGGAGAAACTACCAAAATGAAAGCTGTAGATCCCTAAAATTTGTGAAACTTCGTACTTGACGACTTTTTGATTTGAAATCATCTTGTGGGCCATATCGGGCAAATAGGTCGGTCGGTGGCCGACCGGTCCTAAATGACCTCGGACGGAGAAACTACCAAAATGAAAGCTGTAGATCCCTAAAATTTATGAAATTTCGTACTTGACGACTTTTGATTTGAAATCATCTTGTGGGCCATATCGGGCAAATAGGCCTGTCGGCCGTCCACTGGCCGACAGGTCCTAAATGACCTCGGATGAAGAAACTACCAAAATGAAAGTTGAAAATCTCGAAATATTATGAAACTTTGCAGTTGACAACTTTTTCATTTGAAATCGTTTAGGACGTCAAACAATCAATTTATGCTCAGTTTAGTATAATATGTGGGGAACCAAAATCCATTGTAGGCACATGTGAGCACGAGGTGTAGTGATAGAGGAGGCTACGCGCGCGGGGAGGCCACGGGTTCGAATCCTCGCAGCCGCAAAGCACGTGATTTTCACACGAAAAGTGTCGCGACTTTGTAGTTGACAACTTTTTAATTTGAAATCGTCTTCTGAGCCATATCGGGCAAATAGGCCGGTCGGTGGCTAACAGGTCCTAAATGACCTCGGATGGAGAAACTACCAAAATGAAAGTTGTAGATCCCTAAAATTTAAGAAACTTCGCAGTTGACGACTTTTTAATTTGAAATCATCTTGTGGGCCATATTGGGCAAATAGGCCTGTCGACCGCCCACTGGCCGACAGGTCCTAAATGACCTCGGATGGAGAAACTACCAAAATGAATGTTGTAGATCTCGAAAAGTTATGAAACTTTGCAGTTGATAACTTTTTCATTTGAAATCGTTTAAGGCGTCAAACAATCAATTTTTGTTCAGTTTAGTATAATATGTGGGGAACCAAAATCTATTATAGGCACATGTGAGCATGAGGTGCAGTGATAGAGGAGGCTACGCGTGAGGGGGGCGCTAGTTCGAATCCTCGCAGCCGCAAAGCGCGTGATTTTCACGCGAAAAGTGTCGCGACTTCGTAGTTGATAACTTTTTAATTTGAACTCGTCTTGTGGGCCATATCGAGCAAATAAGCCGTTCGGTGGCCGACAGGTCCTAAATGACCTCGGACGGAGAAACTACCAAAATGAAAGTTGTATATCCCTAAAATTTATGAAACTTCGTAGTTGATGACTTTTTGATTTGAAATCATCTTGTGGGCCATATCGGGCAAATAGGCCTGTCGGCCGCCCAATGTTCGACAGGTCCTAAATGATCTCGGATGGAGAAAATACCAAAATGAAAGTTGTAGATCTCAAAAAGTTATGAAACTTTGCAGTTGACAACTTTTTCATTTGAAATCATTTTGGACGTCAAACAATCAATTTATGTTCAGTTTAGTATAATATGTGGGGAACCAAAATCCATTATAGGCACATGTGAGCACGAGGTGCAGTGATAGAGGAGGTTACGCGCGAGGGGGGCGCGGTTTCAAATCCTCGCGGCCGCAAAGCGCGTGATTTTCACGCGAAAAGTGTCGCGACTTCGTAGTTGATATCTTTTTATTTTGAAATCGTCTTGTGGGCCATATCGGGCAAATAGGCCGGTCGGTGGCCGACAGGTCCTAAATGACCTCGGACGGAGAAACTACCAAAATGGAAGTTGTAGATCCCTCAAATTTGTGAAACTTCTGTAACATCCCGGATTTTTATGCAACCCAAAAATACGAACTTTTTTAAAATTTTTCTTGCAATATGTGTTGCATATAGCTGCTAGGTTGGACCTAAGCCAATTCCTTCCCTTCCTGACCTAACTTCAAATACCCCAATTTAAAAGTCATTTTTACAATACGCCACTTGTCATAGTGTTGGCTAAGTCAACATCATGACAAGAGCTACTTTCAAAAATGAAATATTTCAAAGTCAAATAAACATTGGCGGAATTCCAGCTCTGCTCGAATTCAACATGTCAACTCTCACATGATTTCGATTTATATCTAAAATAAAAATCCTAACTCTATCCCCATCCCTTGTTTCAAAGTGACTTCGCAGTAAAACATAATGCACTCATATAGTTTAGTCGCATGTTGGGTGGCGTGAGTTGGTTCTGGTTGAAGTTTGTTGTTTGATTGTAGTTTACTTAGCTAGCTTGGAGGAATCTAGAAATGGAAAAGCCACCCTCTCACCCTTGGGCCGAAATTCCTAGCCAGCCTAGCTCCTTACCCCGCCCTTCTCCCATCTTTCGGCCCAAGGCGGGACCAATAGCCCAGCCTGGCTACGCTCGCCCTGCCCTTTGTCTAGCCTCATCTTGCGTCGAAGGACCAAGTTGCGGCCGCACCTACGCCCAAACCCTAGAGCTAGTTCATGCACATCACCTCTCCTTAGTCCCATGGCCAGCCGGATGCACGGGCGTACATGCTTCTATGTCCCGCTACCAAGTTACGTGAAGCACGTGAAGACTAATCAAAGCAGCAACATGTCTCACGATCATGCGTGGTCCTGTGCCTTGCTTCCTTAATTAAATACGTGAGCACCCTTTGCAAAGCATGCACGGCACAAGCCCATGCAAGGTTCTATAATATGTGGGGAACCAAAATCTATTATAGGCACATGTGAGCACGAGGTGCAATGATAGAGGAGGCTACGCGCGAGGGGGGCCGCGGGTTCGAATCCTCGCGGCCACAAAGCGCGTGATTTTCACGTGAAAAGTGTCGTGACTTCGTAGTTGACAACTTTTAAATTTGAACTCGTCTTGTGGGTCATATCGGGCAAATAGGCCGGTCGGTGGCCGACAGGTCCTAAATGACCTCGGACGGAGAAACTACCAAAATGAAAGCTGTAGATCCCTAAAATTTGTGAAACTTTGTACTTGACGACTTTTTGATTTCAAATCATCTTGTGGGCCATATCGGGCAAATAGGCATGTCGGTCGCCACTGGCCGACAGGTCCTAAATGACTTCGGATGAAGAAACTACCAAAATGAAAGTTGTAGATCTCGAAAAGTTATGAAACTTTGCAGTTGACAACTTTTTCATTTGAAATCGTTTAGGGCGTCAAACAATCAATTTATGTTCAGTTTAGTATAATATGTGGGGAACCAAAATCCATTATAGGCACATGTGAGCACGAGGTGTAGTGATACAGGAGGCTACGCACGAGGGGGGGCGCTGGTTCGAATCCTCGCAGCCGCAAAGCGCGTGATTTTTACGCGAAAAGTGTCGCAACTTCGTAGTTGATAACTTTTTAATTTGAACTCGTCTTGTGGGCCATATCGAGCAAATAGGCCGTTCGGTGGCCGATAGGTCCTAAATGACCTCGGACGGAGAAACTACCAAAATGAAAGTTGTATATCCCTAAAATTTATGAAACTTCGTAGTTGATGACTTTTTGATTTGAAATCATCTTGTGGGCCATATCGGGCAAATAGGCCTGTCGGCCGCCCAATGTTCGACAGGTCCTAAATGATCTCGGATGGAGAAAATACCAAAATGAAAGTTGTAGATCTCAAAAAGTTATGAAACTTTGCAGTTGACAACTTTTTCATTTGAAATCATTTTGGACGTCAAACAATCAATTTATGTTCAGTTTAGTATAATATGTGGGGAACCAAAATCCATTATAGGCACATGTGAGCACGAGGTGCAGTGATAGAGGAGGTTACGCGCGAGGGGGGCGCGGTTTCAAATCCTCGCGGCCGCAAAGCGCGTGATTTTCACGCGAAAAGTGTCGCGACTTCGTAGTTGATATCTTTTTATTTTGAAATCGTCTTGTGGGCCATATCGGGCAAATAGGCCGGTCGGTGGCCGACAGGTCCTAAATGACCTCGGACGGAGAAACTACCAAAATGGAAGTTGTAGATCCCTCAAATTTGTGAAACTTCTGTAACATCCCGGATTTTTATGCAACCCAAAAATACGAACTTTTTTAAAATTTTTCTTGCAATATGTGTTGCATATAGCTGCTAGGTTGGACCTAAGCCAATTCCTTCCCTTCCTGACCTAACTTCAAATACCCCAATTTAAAAGTCATTTTTACAATACGCCACTTGTCATAGTGTTGGCTAAGTCAACATCATGACAAGAGCTACTTTCAAAAATGAAATATTTCAAAGTCAAATAAACATTGGCGGAATTCCAGCTCTGCTCGAATTCAACATGTCAACTCTCACATGATTTCGATTTATATCTAAAATAAAAATCCTAACTCTATCCCCATCCCTTGTTTCAAAGTGACTTCGCAGTAAAACATAATGCACTCATATAGTTTAGTCGCATGTTGGGTGGCGTGAGTTGGTTCTGGTTGAAGTTTGTTGTTTGATTGTAGTTTACTTAGCTAGCTTGGAGGAATCTAGAAATGGAAAAGCCACCCTCTCACCCTTGGGCCGAAATTCCTAGCCAGCCTAGCTCCTTACCCCGCCCTTCTCCCATCTTTCGGCCCAAGGCGGGACCAATAGCCCAGCCTGGCTACGCTCGCCCTGCCCTTTGTCTAGCCTCATCTTGCGTCGAAGGACCAAGTTGCGGCCGCACCTACGCCCAAACCCTAGAGCTAGTTCATGCACATCACCTCTCCTTAGTCCCATGGCCAGCCGGATGCACGGGCGTACATGCTTCTATGTCCCGCTACCAAGTTACGTGAAGCACGTGAAGACTAATCAAAGCAGCAACATGTCTCACGATCATGCGTGGTCCTGTGCCTTGCTTCCTTAATTAAATACGTGAGCACCCTTTGCAAAGCATGCACGGCACAAGCCCATGCAAGGTTCTATAATATGTGGGGAACCAAAATCTATTATAGGCACATGTGAGCACGAGGTGCAATGATAGAGGAGGCTACGCGCGAGGGGGGCCGCGGGTTCGAATCCTCGCGGCCACAAAGCGCGTGATTTTCACGTGAAAAGTGTCGTGACTTCGTAGTTGACAACTTTTAAATTTGAACTCGTCTTGTGGGTCATATCGGGCAAATAGGCCGGTCGGTGGCCGACAGGTCCTAAATGACCTCGGACGGAGAAACTACCAAAATGAAAGCTGTAGATCCCTAAAATTTGTGAAACTTTGTACTTGACGACTTTTTGATTTCAAATCATCTTGTGGGCCATATCGGGCAAATAGGCATGTCGGTCGCCACTGGCCGACAGGTCCTAAATGACTTCGGATGAAGAAACTACCAAAATGAAAGTTGTAGATCTCGAAAAGTTATGAAACTTTGCAGTTGACAACTTTTTCATTTGAAATCGTTTAGGGCGTCAAACAATCAATTTATGTTCAGTTTAGTATAATATGTGGGGAACCAAAATCCATTATAGGCACATGTGAGCACGAGGTGTAGTGATACAGGAGGCTACGCACGAGGGGGGGCGCTGGTTCGAATCCTCGCAGCCGCAAAGCGCGTGATTTTTACGCGAAAAGTGTCGCAACTTCGTAGTTGATAACTTTTTAATTTGAACTCGTCTTGTGGGCCATATCGGGCAAATTAGCCG
Source organism: Saccharum spontaneum (assembly GCA_022457205.1). Classification (NCBI taxonomy): domain Eukaryota; kingdom Viridiplantae; phylum Streptophyta; class Magnoliopsida; order Poales; family Poaceae; genus Saccharum; species Saccharum spontaneum. The sequence continues at coordinate 1,846,933 of CM039598.1, forward strand.
GTCGGTGGCCGACAGGTCCTAAATGACCTCGGACGGAGAAACTACCAAAATGAAAGCTTTAGATCCCTAAAATTTGTGAAACTTCATACTTGACGACTTTTTGATTTGAAATCATCTTGTGGGCCATATTGGGCAAATAGGCCTGTCGGCCGCCCACTGTACGACAGGTCCTAAATGATCTCGGATGGAGAAAATACCAAAATGAAAGTTGTAGATCTCGAAAAGTTATGAAACTATGCAGTTGACAACTTTTTCATTTAAAATCGATTTGGGCGTCAAACAATCAATTTATGTTCAGTTTAGTATAATATATGGGGAACCAAAATCCATTATAGGCACATGTGAGCACGAGGTGCAGTGATAGAGGAGGTTACGCACGAGGGGGGGCCGTTGTTTCGAATCCTCGCGGCCGCAAAGCGCGTGATTTTCACGCGAAAAGTGTCGCGACTTCGTAGTTGATATCTTTTTATTTTGAAATCGTCTTGTGGGCCATATCGGGCAAATAGGCCGGTCGGTGGCCGACAGGTCCTAAATGACCTCGAACGGAGAAACTACCAAAATGAAAGTTGTAGATCCCTCAAATTTGTGAAACTTCTGTAACATCTCGGATTTTTGTGCAACCCAAAAATACGAACTTTTTTTAAATTTTTCTTGCAATATGTGTTGCATATAGCTGCTTGGTTGGACCTAAGCCAATTCCTTCCCTTCCTGACCTAACTCCAAATACCCCAATTTAAAAGTCATTTTTACAATACGCCACTTATCATAGTGTTGGCTAAGTCAACATCATGACAAGAGCTACTTTCAAAAATGAAATATTTCAAAGTCAAATAAACATTGGCGGAATTCCAGCTCCGCTCGAATTCAATATGTCAACTCTCACATGATTTCAATTTACATCTAAAATAAAAATTCTAACTCTGTCCCCATCCCTTGTTTCAAAGTGACTTCGCAATAAAACATAATGCACTCATATAGTTTAGTCGCATGTTGGGTGGCGTGAGTTGGTTCTGGTTGGAGTTTGTTGTTTGATTGTAGTTTACTTAGCTAGCTCGGAGGAATCTAGAAATGGAAAAGCCACCCTCTCACCCTTGGGCCGAAATTCCTAGCCAGCCTAGCTCCTTACCCCGCCCTTCTCCCATCTTTCGGCCCAAGGCGGGATCAATAGCCTATCCTGGCTACGCTCGCCCTGCCCTTTGTCTAGCCTCATCTTGTGTCGAAGGACCAAGTTGCGGCCGCACCTACGCCCAAACCTTAGAGCTAGTTCATGCACATCACCCCTCCTTAGTCCCATGGCCAGCCGGATGCACAGGCGTACATGCTTCTATGTCCCGCTACCAAGTTACGTGAAGCACGTGAAGACTAATCAAAGCAGCAACATGTCTCACGATCATGCATGGTCCTGTGCCTTGCTTCCTCAATTAAATACGTGAGCAAAGCATGCACGGCACAAGCCCATGCAAGGTTCTATAATATGTGGGGAACTAAAATCCATTATAGGCACATGTGAGCACGAGGTGCAGTGACAGAGGAGGCTACGCGCGAGGGGGGCCGCGGGTTCGAATCCTCGCAGCCACAAAGCGCGTGATTTTCATGCGAAAAGTGTCGCGACTTCGTAGTTGACAACTTTTTAATTTGAACTCGTCTTGTGGGCATATCGGGCAAATAGGCCGGTCGGTGGCCGACAGGTCCTAAATGACCTCGGACGGAGAAACTACCAAAATGAAAGTTGTAGATCCCTAAAATTTATGAAACTTTGTACTTGACGACTTTTTGATTTGAAATCATCTTGTGGGCCATATCGGGCAAATAGGCCTGTCGGTCGCCCACTGGCCGATGGGTCCTAAATGACCTCGGATGAAGAAACTACCAAAATGAAAGTTGTAGATCTCGAAAAGTTATGAAACTTTGCAGTTGACAACTTTTTCATTTGAAATCATTTAGGGCGTCAAACAATCAATTTATGTTCAGTTTAGTATAATATGTGGGGAACCAAAATCTATTATAGGCACATGTGAGCACGAGGTGCCGTGATAGAGGAGGCTACGCGCGAGGGGGGCGCTGGTTCGAATTCTCGTAACCGCAAAGCGCGTGATTTTCACGCGAAAAGTGTCGCGACTTCGTAGTTGACAACTTTTTAATTTGAACTCGTCTTGTGGGCCATATCGGGCAAATAGGCCGGTCGGTGGTCGACAGGTCCTAAATGACCTCGGACGGACAAACTACCAAAATGAAAGTTGTAGATCCCTAAAATTTATGAAACTTCGTGCTTGACGACTTTTGATTTGAAATCATCTTGTGGGCCATATCGGGCAAATAGGCCTGTCGGCCGCCCACTGGCCAACAGGTCCTAAATGACCTCAGATGAAGAAACTACCAAAATGAAAGTTGTAGATCTCGAAATGGTATGAAACTTTGCAGTTGATAACTTTTTTATTTGAAATCGTTTAGGACGTCAAAGAATCAATTTATGCTCAGTTTAGTATAATATGTGGGGAACCAAAATCCATTGTAGGCACATGTGAGCACGAGGTGTAGTGATAGAGGAGGCTACGCGCGAGGGGAGGCTGCGGGTTCGAATCCTCGCAGCCGCAAAGCACGTGATTTTCATGCGAAAAGTGTCGCGACTTCGTAGTTGACGACTTTTTGATTTGAAATCATCTTGTGGGCCATATCGGGCAAATAGGCCGGTCGGTGGCCGACAGGTCCTAAATGACCTCGGACGGAGAAACTACCAAAATGAAAGTTGTAGATCATTAAAATTTATGAAATTTCGTACTTGACGACTTTTGATTTGAAATCATCTTGTGGGCCATATCGGGCAAATAGGCCTGTCGGCCGTCCACTGGCCGACAGGTCCTAAATGACCTCGGATGAAGAAACTACCGAAATGAAAGTTGTAAATCTCGAAATATTATGAAACTTTGCAGTTGACAACATTTTCATTTGAAATCGTTTAGGGCGTCAAACAATCAATTTATGCTCAGTTTAGTATAATATGTGGGGAACCAAAATCCATTGTAGGCACATGTGAGCACGAGGTGTAGTGATAGAGGAGGCTACGCGCGCGGGGAGGCCACGGGTTCGAATCCTCGCAGCCGCATAGCACGTGATTTTCACGCGAAAAGTGTCGCGACTTCGTAGTTGACAACTTTTGAATTTGAAATCGTCTTCTGAGCCATATCGGGCAAATAGGCCGGTCGGTGGCTGACAGGTCCTAAATGACCTCGGACGGAGAAACTACCAAAATGAAAGTTGTAGATCCCTAAAATTTAAGAAACTTCACAGTTGACGACTTTTTAATTTGAAATCATCTTGTGGGCCATATCGGGCAAATAGGCCTGTCGACCGCCCACTGGCCGACAGGTCCTAAATGACCTCGGATGGAGAAACTACCAAAATAGATGTTGTAGATCTCGAAAAGTTATGAAACTTTGCAGTTGATAACTTTTTCATTTGAAATCGTTTAAGGCGTCCAACAATCAATTTATGTTCAGTTTAGTATAATATGTGGGGAACCAAAATCTATTATAGGCACATGTGAGCACGAGGTGCAGTGATAGAGGAGGCTACGCGTGAGGGGGGTGCTAGTTCGAATCCTCGCAGCCGCAAAGCGCATGATTTTCACGCGAAAAGTGTCGCGACTTCGTAGTTGATAACTTTTTAATTTGAACTCGTCTTGTGGGCCATATCGAGCAAATAGGCCGTTCGGTGGCCGACAGGTCCTAAATGACCTCGGACGGAGAAACTACCAAAATGAAAGTTGTAGATCCCTAAAATTTATGAAACTTCGTAGTTGATGACTTTTTGATTTGAAATCATCTTGTGGGCCATATCGGGCAAATAGGCCTGTCGGCCGCCCACTGTTCGACAGGTCCTAAATGATCTCGGATGGAGAAAATACCAAAATGAAAGTTGTTGATCTCAAAAAGTTATGAAACTTTGCAGTTGACAACTTTTTCATTTGAAATCATTTTGGACGTCAAACAATCAATTTATGTTCAGTTTAGTATAATATCTAGGGAACCAAAATCCATTATAGGCACATGTGAGCACGAGGTGCAGTGATAGAGGAGGTTACGCGCGAGGGGGGGCGCGGTTTCAAATCCTCGCGGCCGCAAAGCGCGTGATTTTCACGCGAAAAGTGTCGCGACTTCGTAGTTGATATCTTTTTATTTTGAAATCGTCTTGTGGGCCATATCGGGCAAATAGGCCGGTCGGTGGCCGACAGGTCCTAAATGGCCTCGGACGGAGAAACTACCAAAATGAAAGTTGTCGATCCCTCAAATGTGTGAAACTTCTGTAACATCCCGGATTTTTATGCAACCCAAAAATACGAACTTTTTTAAAATTTTTCTTGCAATATGTGTTGCATATAGCTGCGTTGGACCTAAGCCAATTCCTTCCCTTCCTGACCTAACTTCAAATACCCCAATTTAAAAGTCATTTTTACAATACGCCACTTATCATAGTGTTGGCTAAGTCAACATCATGACAAGAGCTACTTTCAAAAATGAAATATTTCAAAGTCAAATAAACATTGGCGGAATTCCAGCTCCGCTCGAATTCAACATGTCAACCCTCACATGATTTCGATTTATATCTAAAATAAAAATCCTAACTCTATCCCCATCCCTTGTTTCAAAGTGACTTCGCAGTAAAACATAATGCACTCATATAGTTTAGTCGCATGTTGGGTGGCGTGAGTTGGTTCTGGTTGGAGTTTGTTGTTTGATTGTAGTTTACTTAGCTAGCTTGGAGGAATCTAGAAATGGAAAAGCCACCCTCTCACCCTTGGGCCGAAATTCCTAGCCAGCCTAGCTCCTTACCCCGCCCTTCTCCCATCTTTCGGCCCAAGGCGGGACCAATAGCCCAGCCTGGCTACGCTCGCCCTGCCCTTTGTCTAGCCTCATCTTGCGTCGAAGGACCAAGTTGTGGCCGCACCTACGCCCAAACCCTAGAGCTAGTTCATGCACATCACCTCTCCTTAGTCCCATGGCCAGCCGGATGCACGGGCGTACATGCTTCTATGTCCCGCTACCAAGTTACGTGAAGCACGTGAAGACTAATCAAAGCAGCAACATGTCTCACGATCATGCGTGGTCCTGTGCCTTGCTTCCTTAATTAAATACGTGAGCACCCTTTGCAAACCATGCACGGCACAAGCCCATGCAAGGTTCTATAATATGTGGGGAACCAAAATCTATTATAGGCACATGTGAGCACAAGGTGCAATGATAGAGGAGGCTACGCGCGAGGGGGGCCGCGGGTTCAAATCCTCGCGGCCACAAAGCGCGTGATTTTCACGTGAAAAGTGTCGCGACTTCGTAGTTGACAACTTTTAAATTTGAACTCGTCTTGTGGGTCATATCGGGCAAATAGGCCGGTCGGTGGCCGACAGGTCCTAAATGACCTCGGACGGAGAAACTACCAAAATGAAAGTTGTAGATCCCTAAAATTTGTGAAACTTTGTACTTGACGACTTTTTGATTTCAAATCATCTTGTGGGCCATATCGGGCAAATAGGCCTGTCGGTCGCCCACTGGCCGACAGGTCCTAAATGACCTCGGATGAAGAAACTACCAAAATGAAAGTTGTAGATCTCGAAAAGTTATGAAACTTTGCAGTTGACAACTTTTTCATTTGAAATCGTTTAGGGCGTCAAACAATCAATTTATGTTCAGTTTAGTATAATATGTGGGGAACCAAAATCCATTATAGGCACATGTGAGCACGAGGTGTAGTGATAGAGGAGGCTACGCACGAGGGGGGGCGCTGGTTCGAATCCTCGCAGCCGCAAAGCGCGTGATTTTCACGCGAAAAGTGTCGCAACTTCGTAGTTGATAACTTTTTAATTTGAACTCGTCTTGTGGGCCATATCGGGCAAATTAGCCGGTCGGTGGCCGACAGGTCCTAAATGACCTCGGACGGAGAAACTACCAAAATGAAAGCTGTAGATCCCTAAAATTTGTGAAACTTCATACTTGACGACTTTTTGATTTGAAATCATCTTGTGGGCCATATTGGGCAAATAGGCCTGTCGGCCGCCCACTGTACGACAGGTCCTAAATGATCTCGGATGGAGAAAATACCAAAATGAAAGTTGTAGATCTCGAAAAGTTATGAAACTATGCAGTTGACAACTTTTTCATTTAAAATCGATTTGGGCGTCAAACAATCAATTTATGTTCAGTTTAGTATAATATATGGGGAATCAAAATCCATTATAGGCACATGTGAGCACGAGGTGCAGTGATAGAGGAGGTTACGCACGAGGGGGGGCCGTGGTTTCGAATCCTCGCGGCCACAAAGCGCGTGATTTTCACACGAAAAGTGTCGCGACTTCGTAGTTGATATCTTTTTATTTTGAAATTGTCTTGTGGGCCATATCGGGCAAATAGGCCGGTCGGTGGCCGACAGGTCCTAAATGACCTCGAACGGAGAAACTACCAAAATGAAAGTTGTAGATCCCTCAAATTTGTGAAACTTCTGTAACATCTCGGATTTTTGTGCAACCCAAAAATACGAACTTTTTTTAAATTTTTCTTGCAATATGTGTTGCATATAGCTGCTAGGTTGGACCTAAGCCAATTCCTTCCCTTCCTGACCTAACTCCAAATACCCCAATTTAAAAGTCATTTTTACAATACGCCACTTATCATAGTGTTGGCTAAGTCAACATCATGACAAGAGCTACTTTCAAAAATGAAATATTTCAAAGTCAAATAAACATTGGCGGAATTCCAGCTCCGCTCGAATTCAATATGTCAACTCTCACATGATTTCAATTTACATCTAAAATAAAAATTCTAACTCTGTCCCCATCCCTTGTTTCAAAGTGACTTCGCAATAAAACATAATGCACTCATATAGTTTAGTCGCATGTTGGGTGGCGTGAGTTGGTTCTGGTTGGAGTTTGTTGTTTGATTGTAGTTTACTTAGCTAGCTTGGAGGAATCTAGAAATGGAAAAGCCACCCTCTCACCCTTGGGCCGAAATTCCTAGCCAGCCTAGCTCCTTACCCCGCCCTTCTCCCATCTTTCGGCCCAAGGCGGGACCAATAGCCCAGCCTGGCTACGCTCGCCCTGCCCTTTGTCTAGCCTCATCTTGCGTCGAAGGACCAAGTTGCGGCCGCACCTACGCCCGAACCCTAGAGCCAGTTCATGCACATCACCTCTCCTTAGTCCCATGCACGGGCGTACATGCTTCTATGTCCCGCTACCAAGTTACTTGAAGCACGTGAAGACTAATCAAAGCAGCAGCATGTCTCACGATCATGCATGGTCTTGTGCCTTGCTTCCTTAATTAAATACGTGAGCACCCTTTGCAAAGCATGCACGGCACAAGCCCATGCAAGGTTCTATACGTGTATACACGTACTAGTGCTGCAAAATACCGGAGCCCAGCTCCTCTCCCGTAGCCCAACAGCATGCCTCTGGCCCAGGCCCTCCTCCCACCGTGACCCAGCAACCAACCGGCCCAGTCTTGTTGCCCTTGTGCGCATGGGCCTTGGCCTGCGTTGCCACCAGCCGCTGGGCGCAGCTGCACCGCCTCCGCACTCACGCGCGCGACACCTGCAGGAGTCGAAGCCGTCACCAGGAGGACCCACAGAGCAGAGACCGGTGGCCATCGAAACGTTTTCCTCCGTCTCCTTTTCCCGTCGCCCCGTTGTCATCTTCTTTCTCCATATGCGGGACGCTCTTTTGTTTTCCATCTGAAGCAGAGTAACGCCGTCCGGGAACCAGCGCCCCGCCTCAGATGCCCCTCGCGTGACCTCCACCGCGGGCCTGCCCAAAGCCGCGCCCCGCGCCGTGATTTGCGGGTGAGCGCCCTTGACCGCGTGGACCAGCGCCGCGACTCGCTCCCCTTCTCGAAGCTTCTCGAGTTGACACACCTGCCCGCACCCCGGATGACAGCCACGTGCATCGGACGTCCCATCGAGCGGCACGGACGCCGGCGCACCGCCCTGGAACCCTAGCCTCTGGCTATAAGAAGCCCAAACCGGCCGCCTGCCTTGCCATCTCCTAGACCCGCCGCCACAAGCCACCCTCCTATGCCTTTTCTGTCTCCCTCGCCCTCTCATGTGCGTTCAGCAGCGAGCAGCCACGACGCGACCACAGCACCGCCCATATCCGTCCCGACGTCGACCGCTTGCCGCTGCCTCACCGTCTCCCGCCACCGCGCGAGAACACTGCGGCCACGCCATCCTCCTCGGAGCTCCGCCCACGCCGCGACGTCGTACAAGCGCTGCGACGTCTTCCACTCCAGGAACCCCCGTCGAGCCACGTCGCCGACGCCGACCACGGTCGTCCTCGCGCCGACACCACTTGCAAGTCGCCGGTGAGCCCCTTCCCTTGCCAAATCTTCTCCTTTCCCTCGTCCATCGTCGTTCCTACCTGAGTTCGGCCTTCGCGCCGTGAACTGTGGTTTTGCCGAGGAGGCGCACCTGCTCTGCTTCTGGGCGCAGTCGCCAGCTTCCGCGGCGTCACCCCAGCTCGCCACCAGCCAGGGTCGTGCTGAGCCACAGCCACGACGTCATCTACCACCTCGCTAATCGCACCACGCGTCTTCCCCGGCGTCGAGCTCCGCCGCCTCGTTGTGCCAGCCGTCGTGGCGGTTTCTGCCTTGCTGCATGACGCCACGATGCGGAGCCGAGCGAAGCGCCGCGACCTCATCTTTTCGCCTGCGAGCCCGGCGGACATGTCGCACGGACACCGCGCCGTGACCCTTCGAGGACTTGTTCCGGCTCACCTTGGCGCTGAGCCAGCGCCGCGCTACGCGCCCTGTCTACGACCACCACCGGTAAGCCCCACCGTACCCAAGCTCCTTCCTTTTCATCAAGTTCATGATTGTAGCCTGCCTGCTCTGGCCTTCGATGCTGGCTCTGTTTGCCACACACACGCACAGCACGACGGCAAACAGTCCTTTGCCTTGCCGCCGCCCGGATCATGGTCACGCACTAGCACAAGGCCAAGCCCCTGGTGAGCATGACAACCCATCATCACCGTCTTGGCCTATGGACCGCGCCCATGAAGCCATGTCCGACGGCTACGCTTGTTGATGCTCCCTCGTCCTCGCATGCACAGCACGGCACAGCGGCGCCGCGGCACTTGTGGCTGGCGTGATCTCGCACAGCACGCACGCACAGACCTAAGGCCACCTCTTTTCCTTGTTGCTGAGACACGACGCCACCGTGCAACACTCAATCACAAGGCCCTGCTCGTCCCTCGACCTGGTGCCCTCTGCCTTGTTCGGGAGCTCACGGAGGTATGCTCTCGAACGGACACCAGCGTCGCTCCCACACGCGACCACACGCTGTGCACACCTCGCAGCCACGCCGCGCCCAACTCCTTGGAGCCTCGGCAAGACACCCGTTGAACACGCACGGACACACACAGACCCAAGAATGGCGCTGGGTTCGCCCCATCCTACCTGCGACACCACCACGATGGCACAGACACGCACACTCGATGGTCACCACGGCCACTGGAACCGGCATGTTGTCCGCCGCCCAGGGAAAACGGCCAAGGCACTGCCTTTCTGGCTTGCCGCTCCTCGCACCGCACTGCACGGACGCCGGCTCTGACTTGCTGCGCTCTTGGCCAATGCTACCGCACCGGCCTGGGGACACCCACCGCCGTGTGTGAACGCCATGGCAATAGCGCTGCCATGACAAATCATCGTCCCCGCTTCGTCAAGCCTTGACATTCGCCTAAGGCCTAACCTATGAGTCATGTCCTACCCGGATGCATCCTTATAGCCTAATCACGTCCGTTAAAAGCCACCAGTGCACCTTAGCACCATCGTGAAGCTCGCACGATGACCTCTAAGGCCCCGGAGTGGAGCCGTGCCCTCTTCTCCGCTCAAGCCTAGCCCGCCATGCCGTCGTGTCCTCTTAGCCTTGAACCACAGCACGCCCGTCACCTGTGCATGCACATCCATGGATTGCCATGAACCACGCCACGTGTAGAACACCTCCACTAGCAACCCTGCGTGGCATAACACCCACACGAGCCGAATGCTCTCGTTGAGCCCCCGGGCATCTTGTCAAGCACCAGGCATGCGTCCTTCTCTCACCACTAGGACACGGGAACCCAAAGCCATAGCTATCGCGGCCTTTGTCGCCGAGCAGCCTTTGTTGTGCCATATGTTCGCTAGCGCTGCTCGATTCACAGCTGTTGGGAACAGCCTTACTCACCCCATGTAAACATAAGAGCACCCCGCGGCCTCGCCACGTAAGATGTCATGCCACCATGGTCGCTGTTGACAAGCATGGCCGTGCCGAGCCCTATGTCGCCACACCTTGCCCCGTTTGTTACCGCTTCCATGGAGTGCGGTGAGTCTACAGGTGCACGACCACCACTTGTCAAGCTACACGTCGCACATGACCACCATGCCATGTTGCTCCATGCCGAGCACGCTGAAACGCCTTCGTTGACATGGGAACCCCTCCTCTAGGTGCTTGGTCGTGAGACCTCGACCACTCAAGTGCACATCCGATGAACTCATGAATGCTACAATATCCACAAGCATAGCGGACTCGAGTCAACAAACCATGCTGCCGCCCTTGACCAAAGCCATCACCTTGGCCCACATACCATCGTTATGGAACATGATGAGCCTCGGATCCCATATGAACACTGCTAGGCCACCTCCAAGTTCCACTGCATGAGCTGGCCATCATCAAGACCTCACTAGCTTCCCACCAAAACCATCAAGGGTAGGACTTTCCTTCCTGCTCCCTACTGAACGCCACATGTGCCATCGCCCACGCACGTTTGAACCACCGTGGATCAAGGCACGAGACCACGATACGATGACCCTCTACCTACCATGCATGGACTTATGAGCCAAGCCTGCTAGGTGTCCGTCTAGCCACACCAACCACAACCGCGCTCACTCAACCTGAGCAGAGCCGAGCCAAGCCTAAGACCTTTTGCCAGACTCGTTACGACATCTGAGTGCCCATGACCTTGGTCGTCCCATTGTTGGGGCTGAGTCGATCTGACGTAGCCATACCACCAGCCTACACGTGCACCACCATGACTCGGCCACAACATGACCGAGTAGAGTCCCATCTTGCAACCCGTGCGACCACCTCGGCATTCAAGTGTGGTAATGCCAAGACTGACCTAATCCTAGCCCTTTTCTTTGACAGACCTCCACTTGACAGTTTCACCTTTACCCAAGCCTAGCTTGACATAACTCCGGCAGTCCAACCCTGGTGGCCCTGAGGACCTGACGCCGTCATAAGGGGCCGTCACCCTTGTGTCCTTGACAAACCCAATCACATCATGGCACTTAACTTAGACCTAAAGCCACCTTGCGCCTACCGAAGCTTAGGTCAAGCCATAGGTTCACAACCATGTATGAGTGAATTTGGGTCTTCCTCGTTCTTTTGGATATTTGTGATAACTTGTAGTTTATAGGCTATCGATTGGACGTGCGTCAACTTTGGAGGAGGGCCCATGGAGTGGAGCTGACCCTGGAGGTGGAGGTCCACGCTGAACATCTACACCAACTGACGTGGACTTGTACCACTACTACCTCGACATCGCAAGTGTCATGGCAGCATATTTACTTAGAGAATCCTATTAGGCATTGCAAAGTAGACCTGCTAGTGCTTTACATTTATTCCTTTGCTAGATTATGTGTTGCATGCTATTTGCCTGAGCCTTGATGCGTTGATTGAAACCACTTCGCCCTGATCACCTAGCTCTGCGCTCGCACTTATATATGCCCATCTTCTTGCTTGCATTACTCCACCATACTTACATATAATCCTTGATATGTGATGTGTGTGGATTTTATGGTTATATCGTAGATGAGAGATTCTAGAGTGTGTTTTGGGTGAGTGTTGAGGGTCGAGTCGACTAGACAGGATCCTACGACGAGTCTTTGGGACGAGTCTTGCCTAGGGGGTGTGACCTGGGCATCCCCTACGAGAGGTACCTGTGGAGGGTGCATGTGAGATGAGGAGATCCCGGGGTGGAGTGTCTTTGAGGGATGAAGCCCCGGGATGGAGGTGACGTTGAGGCACGGGGTGTTGGTTATCCCCTTTGAGAAGATATCCTGTCCGGTCCTCCTAAGGACTGGTTTGTCTTGAGAACCGGATCATAGGACACTACGTGCACACCACTCGCTCCTGAATAGGTGGGAGACGATTACCCGACTAACTAGGATGGTGCCACTAGTACTAGGTTGGAAGGTGATAGTGTAGGGAGGTACGGGCATGGGGGCCCACACCCTCCTAAGACAACGTAGTGACCTCTGGGGGCCCGGTACTACATCTCACAGTCTCAGCGTTTCGGTGGACTCCGAGGTGGCCCAGGGCTGAGTGGTAGGGTGGCACCATACCGGTTGGAAGGCAGTCGGTATCAGCCTAGACGGGGGCCACCGTCGATGATGGTGATCTTGTGGATTTCCAGGTGTACACGCTCTGCAGAGTTGATCGATCTATACGTATAGCCGCATCCTCGGATATGGACATTCCTATGACCTACGCTTCACTTGATTAGTGAGAGATGTCCTTTCTTCTTCTTCCCCTGGGTTTGTTGGATTCTGGCTTGGGCCGTTGAGGCAAGGCACGAGAGGGAGTCGTCCTTGCCGCCTAGAGAGTGAGAGTGTAGTGAGATGTGTGGGGTGGAATGGATGGATGGTTGGGATGAGATACCTGTGTTATATATTTATCGCTACTCTGCATGCGCTAAGGATGCAAACCACATCCAAACTTTTAGCATCGCCAGATCCCTTTATTTTCTATTTTCCACTAAAGCTCATTGGTGCTGACCATGGCCTGCACACATCTGGCGATGTGCAGATTTCTTGACTTGCAGTGATGTTGAGATTGGTAGTTGGTTTTGTTCTACACTCAAGGATGCCTCTGGATGGGAGATCGCCAAGCTTCGCTTCCATGATAGAACAACGGCATTTTGTTCGTTGTTAGTTGTAACCAAAATATTGTAATATATTTATTTGTGCACTCTGATGTTGTGTGACTCTGTAATCTTCTGTAATATGGATGCCCGTGATAGCTGAGGTATCTTGGGACAATCACAGAGGGGCAAAAGGATCGGAATTTCTACTTTGGAAATCCCAGTCTGCTACAACTTCGTACTTGACGACTTTTTGATTTGAAATCATCTTGTGGGCCATATCGGGCAAATAGGCCTGTCGGCCGCCCACTGGCCGACAGGTCCTAAATGACCTCGGATGAAGAAACTACCAAAATGAAAGTTGTAGATCTCGAAATGTTATGAAACTTGCAGTTGGCAACTTTTTCATTTGAAATCGTTTAGGGCGTCAAACAATCAATTTATGCTCAGTTTAGTATAATATGTGGGGAACGAAAATCCATTATAGGCACATGTGAGCATGAGGTGCAGTGATAGAGGAGGCTACGCGCGAGGGGAGGCCGCGGGTTCGAATCCTCGCAGCCGCAAAGCATATGATTTTCGAGCAAAAAGTGCCGCGACTTCGTAGTTGACAAGTTTTTGATTTGAAATCGTCTTTTGGGTCATATCGGTTAAATAGGCCGGTTGGTGGCCGACAGGTCCTAAATGACCTCGGACGGAGAAACTACCAAAATAAAAGTTGTAGATCCCTAAAATTTATGAAACTTCACAGTTGACAAATTTTAATTTGAAATCATCTTGTGGGCCATATCAGGCAAATAGGTCTGTCGGCCGCCCACTGGCCGACGGCTCCTAAATGACCTCGGATGGAGAAACTACCAAAATGAAAGTTGTAGATCTCGAAAAGTTATGAAACTTTGCAATTGACAACTTTTTCATTTGAAACCATTTAGGGCGCCAAACAATCAACTTATGTTCAGTTTAGTATAATATGTGGGGAACCAAAATGCATTATAGGCACATGTGAGCACGAGGTGTAGTGATAGAGGAGGCTACGCGCGAGGGGGGCCGCGAGTTCGAATCCTCGCAGCCGCAAAGTGCGTGATTTTCACGTGAAAAGTGTCGCGACTTGGTAGTTGACAACTTTTTAATTTGAAATCGTCTTGTGGGCCATATCGGGCAAATAGGCCGGTCGGTGGCCGACAGGTCCTAAATGACCTCGGACGGAGAAAATCGGGCAAATAGGCCTGTCGGCCGCCCACTGGCCGACAGGTCCTAAATGACCTCCGATGGAGAAACTACCAAAATGAAAGTCGTAGATCTCGAAAAGTTATGAAACTTTACAGTTGACAACTTTTTCATTTGAAATCGTTTAGGGCGTCAAACAATCAATTTATGCTCAGTTTAGTATAACATGTGGAGAACCAAAATCCATTATAGGCACATGTGAGCACAAGGTGCAGTGATAGAGGAGGCTACGCGCGAGGGGAGGCCGTAGGTTCGAATACTCAAAGCCGCAAAGCACATGATTTTCGTGCCAAAAGTGCCGCGACTTCTTAGTTGACAACTTTTTTATTTGAAATCGTCTTTTGGTTCATATCGGTTGAATAGGCCTGTCGGTGGCCGACATGTCCTAAATGACCTCGGATGGAGAAACTACCAAAATAAAAGTTGTAGATCCCTAAAATTTATGAAACTTCGTAGTTGACGACTTTTTGATTTGAAATCATCTTGTGGGCCATATCGGGCAAATAGGCCTGTCGGCCGCCCACTGGCCGACAGCTCCTAAATGACCTCAGATGGAGAAACTACCAAAATAAAAGTTGTAGATCTCGAAAAGTTATGAAACTTTGCAGTTGACAACTTTTTCATTTGAAATCATTTAGGGCGTGAAACAATCAATTTATCTTCAGTTTCGTATAATATGTGGGGAACCAAAATCCATTATAGGCACATGTGAGCACGAGGTGCAGTGACAGATGAGGCTACGCGCGAGGGGGGCCACGGGTTCGAATCCTCGTAGCCGCAAAGCGCGTGATGTTCACACAAAAAGTGTCGCGACTTCGTAGTTGACAACTTTTTAATTTGAAATCGTCTTGTGGGCTATATCGGGCAAATAGACCGGTCGGTGGCCGACAGGTCCTAAATGAACTCGGACGGAGAAACTACCAAAATGAAAGTTGTAGATCCCTAAAATTTATAAAACTTCGTAGCTGACGATTTTTTTGATTTGAAATCATCTTTTGGGCCATATCGGGCAAATAGGCCTATCGACCGCCCACTGGCCGACAGGTCCTAAATGACCTCGGATGGAGAAACTACCAAAATAAAAGTTGTAGATCTCGAAAAGTTATGAAACTTTGCAGTTGACAACTTTTTCATTTGAAATCGTTTAGGGCGTCAAACAATCAATTTATGGTCAGTTTAGTATAATATGTGGGGAACTAATATCCATTATAGGCACATGTGAACACGAGGTGCAGTGATAGACGAGGCTATGCGTCAGGGGGGCCGCGGGTTTGAATCATCGCAGCCGCAAAGCGCATGATTTTCACGCGAAAAGTGTCGCGACTTCGTAGTTGACAACTTTTTAATTTGAAATCGGCTTGTGGGCCATATCCGGCAAATAGGCCGGTCGGTGGCCAACAGTTCCTAAATGACCTCGGACGGAGAAACTACCAAAATGAAAGTTGTAGATCCCTAAAATTTATGAAACTTCGTAGTTAACTACTTTTTGATTTGAAATCATCTTGTGGGCCATGTCGAGCAAATATGCCGGTCGGCTGCCCATAGGCCGACAGGTCCTAAATGACCTCGGATGGAGAAACTACCAAAATGAAAGTTGTAGATCTCGAAAAGTTATGAAACTTTGCAGTTGACAACTTTTTCATTTGAAATCGTTTAGGGCGTCAAACAATCAATTTATGCTCAGTTTAGTATAATATATGTGGAACCAAAATCCATTATAGGCACATGTGAGCATAAGGTGCAGTGATAGAGGAGGCTACGCGCAAGGGGAGGCCGCAGGTTCGAATCCTCGTAGCCGCAAAGCACATGATTTTCGAGCCTAAAGTGTCGCGACTTCGTAGTTGACAACTTTTTGATTTGAAATCGTCTTTTGGGTCATATCGGTTAAATAGGCCTGTCGGTGGCTAACATGTCCTAAATGACCTCGGACGGAGAAACTAGCAAAATGAAAGTTGTAGATCCCTAAAATTTATGAAACTTCGTAGTTGACGACGTTTTGATTTGAAATCATCTTGTGAGCCATATCGGGCAAATAGTCCTGTCGGCCGCCCACTGGCCTACAGGTCCTAAATGACCTCAGATGGAGAAACTACCAAAATGAAAGTTGTAGATCTCGAAAAGTTATGAAACTTTGCAGTTGACAACTTTTTCATTTGAAATCGTTTAGGGCGTCAAACAATCTTCAGTTTAGTATAATATGTGGGGAACCAAAATCCATTATATTCACATGTGAGCATGAGGTGCAGTGATAGACGAGGCTACGCGCGAGGGGGGCCAAGGTTCGAATCCTCGCAGCCGCAAAGCGCGTGATTTTCACGCAAAAAGTGTCGCGACTTCATAGTTGACAACTTTTTAGTTTGAAATCGGCTTGTGGGCCATATCGGGCAAATAGGACGGTCGGTGGCCGACATGTCCTAAATGACCTCGGACGGAGAAACTACCAAAATGGAAGTTGTAGATCCCTAAAATTTATGAAACTTCGTAGTTGACGACTTTTTGATTTGAAATAATCTTGTGGACTATATTGGGCAAATATGCCAGTTGGCCGCCCACTGGCCGACAGGTCCTAAATGACCTCGGA
>CM039598.1:1863714-1892357 GCA_022457205.1 Saccharum spontaneum
CGGTGAGTCTACAGGTGCACGACCACCACTTGTCAAGCTACACGTCGCACATGACCACCATGCCATGTTGCTCCATGCCGAGCACGCTGAAACGCCTTCGTTGACATGGGAACCCCTCCTCTAGGTGCTTGGTCGTGAGACCTCGACCACTCAAAGTGCACATCCGATGAACTCATGAATGCTACCAATATCCACAAGCATAGCGGACTCGAGTCAACAAACCATGCTGCCGCCCTTGACCAAAGCCATCACCTTGGCCCACATACCATCGTTATGGAACATGATGAGCCTCGGATCCCATATGAACACTGCTAGGAGGCCACCTCCAAGTTCCACTGCATGAGCTGGCCATCATCAAGACCTCACTAGCTTCCCACCAAAACCATCAAGGGTAGGACTTTCCTTCCTGCTCCCTACTGAACGCCACATGTGCCATCGCCCACGCACGTTTGAACCACCGTGGATCAAGGCACGAGACCACGATACGATGACCCTCTACCTACCATGCATGGACTTATGAGCCAAGCCTGCTAGGTGTCCGTCTAGCCACACCAACCACAACCGCGCTCACTCAACCTGAGCAGAGCCGAGCCAAGCCTAAGACCTTTTGCCAGACTCGTTACGACATCTGAGTGCCCATGACCTTGGTCGTCCCATTGTTGGGGCTGAGTCGATCTGACGTAGCCATACCACCAGCCTACACGTGCACCACCATGACTCGGCCCACAACATGGACCGAGTAGAGTCCCATCTTGCAACCCGTGCGACCACCTCGGCATTCAAGTGTGGTAATGCCAAGACTGACCTAATCCTAGCCCTTTTCTTTGACAGACCTCCACTTGACAGTTTCACCTTTACCCAAGCCTAGCTTGACATAACTCCGGCAGTCCAAACCCTGGTGGCCCTGAGGACCTGACGCCGTCATAAGGGGCCGTCACCCTTGTGTCCTTGACAAACCCAATCACATCTAGGCACTTAACTTAGACCTAAAGCCACCTTGCGCCTACCGAAGCTTAGGTCAAGCCATAGGTTCACAACCATGTATGAGTGAATTTGGGTCTTCCTCGTTCTTTTGGATATTTGTGATAACTTGTAGTTTATAGGCTATCGATTGGACGTGCGTCAACTTTGGAGGAGGGCCCATGGAGTGGAGCTGACCCTGGAGGTGGAGGTCCACGCTGAACATCTACCACCAACTGACGTGGACTTGTACCACTACTACCTCGACATCGCAAGTGTCATGGCAGCATATTTACTTAGAGAATCCTATTAGGCATTGCAAAGTAGACCTGCTAGTGCTTTACATTTATTCCTTTGCTAGATTATGTGTTGCATGCTATTTGCCTGAGCCTTGATGCGTTGATTGAAACCACTTCGCCCTGATCACCTAGCTCTGCGCTCGCACTTATATATGCCCATCTTCTTGCTTGCATTACTCCACCATACTTACATATAATCCTTGATATGTGATGTGTGTGGATTTTATGGTTATAATCGTAGATGAGAGATTCTAGAGTGTGTTTTTGGGTGAGTGTTGAGGGTCGAGTCGACTAGACAGGATCCTACGACGAGTCTTTGGGACGAGTCTTGCCTAGGGGTGTGACCTGGGCATCCCCTACGAGAGGTACCTGTGGAGGGTGCATGTGAGATGAGGAGATCCCGGGGTGGAGTGTCTTTGAGGGATGAAGCCCCGGGATGGAGGTGACGTTGAGGCACGGGGTGTTGGTTATCCCCTTTGAGAAGATATCCTGTCCGGTCCTCCTAAGGACTGGTTTGTCTTGAGAACCGGATCATAGGACACTACGTGCACACCACTCGCTCCTGAATAGGTGGGAGACGATTACCCGACTAACTAGGATGGTGCCACTAGTACTAGGTTGGAAGGTGATAGTGTAGGGAGGTACGGGCATGGGGGCCCACACCCTCCTAAGACAACGTAGTGACCTCTGGGGGCCCGGTACTACATCTCACAGTCTCAGCGTTTCGGTGGACTCCGAGGTGGCCCAGGGCTGAGTGGTAGGGTGGCACCATACCGGTTGGAAGGCAGTCGGTATCAGCCTAGACGGGGGGCCACCGTCGATGATGGTGATCTTGTGGATTTCCAGGTGTACACGCTCTGCAGAGTTGATCGATCTATACGTATAGCCGCATCCTCGGATATGGACATTCCTATGACCTACGCTTCACTTGATTAGTGAGAGATGTCCTTTCTCTTCTTCTTCCCCTGGCGGTTTGTTGGATTCTGGCTTGGGCCGTTGAGGCAAGGCACGAGAGGGAGTCGTCCTTGCCGCCTAGAGAGTGAGAGTGTAGTGAGATGTGTGGGGTGGAATGGATGGATGGTTGGGATGAGATACCTGTGTTATATATTTATCGCTACTCTGCATGCGCTAAGGATGCAAACCACATCCAAACTTTTAGCATCGCCAGATCCCTTTATTTTCTATTTTCCACTAAAGCTCATTGGTGCTGACCATGGCCTGCACACATCTGGCGATGTGCAGATTTCTTGACTTGCAGTGATGTTGAGATTGGTAGTTGGTTTTGTTCTACACTCAAGGATGCCTCTGGATGGGAGATCGCCAAGCTTCGCTTCCATGATAGAACAACGGCGTTTTGTTCGTTGTTAGTTGTAACCAAAATATTGTAATATATTTATTTGTGCACTCTGATGTTGTGTGACTCTGTAATCTTCTGTAATATGGATGCCCGTGATAGCTGAGGTATCTTGGGACAATCACAGAGGGGCAAAAGGATCGAATTTCTACTTTGGAAATCCCAGTCTGCTACAACTTCGTACTTGACGACTTTTTGATTTGAAATCATCTTGTGGGCCATATCGGCAAATAGGCCTGTCGGCCGCCCACTGGCCGACAGGTCCTAAATGACCTCGGATGAAGAAACTTACCAAAATGAAAGTTATAGATCTCGAGATGTTATGAAACTTGCAGTTGGCAACTTTTTCATTTGAAATCGTTTAGGGCGTCAAACAATCAATTTATGCTCAGTTTAGTATAATATGTGGGGAACGAAAATCCATTATAGGCACATGTGAGCATGAGGTGCAGTGATAGAGGAGGCTACGCGCGAGGGGAGGCCGCGGGTTCGAATCCTCGCAGCCGCAAGCATATGATTTTCGAGCAAAAAGTGCCGCGACTTCGTAGTTGACAAGTTTTTGATTTGAAATCGTCTTTTGGGTCATATCGGTTAAATAGGCCGGTTGGTGGCCGACAGGTCCTAAATGACCTCGGACGGAGAAACTACCAAAATAAAAGTTGTAGATCCCTAAAATTTATGAAACTTCACAGTTGACAAATTTTAATTTGAAATCATCTTGTGGGCCATATCAGGCAAATAGGTCTGTCGGCCGCCCACTGGCCGACGGCTCCTAAATGACCTCGGATGGAGAAACTACCAAAATGAAAGTTGTAGATCTCGAAAAGTTATGAAACTTTGCAATTGACAACTTTTTCATTTGAAACCATTTAGGGCGCCAAACAATCAACTTATGTTCAGTTTAGTATAATATGTGGGGAACCAAAATGCATTATAGGCACATGTGAGCACGAGGTGTAGTGATAGAGGAGGCTACGCGCGAGGGGGGCCGCGAGTTCGAATCCTCGCAGCCGCAAAGTGCGTGATTTTCACGCGAAAAGTGTCGCGACTTGGTAGTTGACAACTTTTTAATTTGAAATCGTCTTGTGGGCCATATCGGGCAAATAGGCCGGTCGGTGGCCGACAGGTCCTAAATGACCTCGGACGGAGAAAATCGGGCAAATAGGCCTGTCGGCCGCCCACTGGCCGACAGGTCCTAAATGACCTCCGATGGAGAAACTACCAAAATGAAAGTCGTAGATCTCGAAAAGTTATGAAACTTTACAGTTGACAACTTTTTCATTTGAAATCGTTTAGGGCGTCAAACAATCAATTTATGCTCAGTTTAGTATAACATGTGGAGAACCAAAATCCATTATAGGCACATGTGAGCACAAGGTGCAGTGATAGAGGAGGCTACGCGCGAGGGGAGGCCGTAGGTTCGAATACTCAAAGCCGCAAAGCACATGATTTTCGTGCCAAAAGTGCCGCGACTTCTTAGTTGACAACTTTTTTATTTGAAATCGTCTTTTGGTTCATATCGGTTGAATAGGCCTGTCGGTGGCCGACATGTCCTAAATGACCTCGGATGGAGAAACTACCAAAATAAAAGTTGTAGATCCCTAAAATTTATGAAACTTCGTAGTTGACGACTTTTTGATTTGAAATCATCTTGTGGGCCATATCGGGCAAATAGGCCTGTCGGCCGCCCACTGGCCGACAGCTCCTAAATGACCTCAGATGGAGAAACTACCAAAATAAAAGTTGTAGATCTCGAAAAGTTATGAAACTTTGCAGTTGACAACTTTTTCATTTAAAATCGTTTAGGGCGTGAAACAATCAATTTATCTTCAGTTTCGTATAATATGTGGGGAACCAAAATCCATTATAGGCACATGTGAGCACGAGGTGCAGTGACAGATGAGGCTATGCGCGAGGGGGGCCACGGGTTCGAATCCTCGTAGCCGCAAAGCGCGTGATGTTCACACAAAAAGTGTCGCGACTTCGTAGTTGACAACTTTTTAATTTGAAATCGTCTTGTGGGCTATATCGGGCAAATAGACCGGTCGGTGGCCGACAGGTCCTAAATGAACTCGGACGGAGAAACTACCAAAATGAAAGTTGTAGATCCCTAAAATTTATAAAACTTCGTAGCTGACGATTTTTTTGATTTGAAATCATCTTTTGGGCCATATCGGGCAAATAGGCCTATCGACCGCCCACTGGCCGACAGGTCCTAAATGACCTCGGATGGAGAAACTACCAAAATAAAAGTTGTAGATCTCGAAAAGTTATGAAACTTTGCAGTTGACAACTTTTTCATTTGAAATCGTTTAGGGCGTCAAACAATCAATTTATGGTCAGTTTAGTATAATATGTGGGGAACTAATATCCATTATAGGCACATGTGAACACGAGGTGCAGTGATAGACGAGGCTATGCGTCAGGGGGGCCGCGGGTTTGAATCATCGCAGCCGCAAAGCGCATGATTTTCACGCGAAAAGTGTCGCGACTTCGTAGTTGACAACTTTTTAATTTGAAATCGGCTTGTGGGCCATATCCGGCAAATAGGCCGGTCGGTGGCCAACAGTTCCTAAATGACCTCGGACGGAGAAACTACCAAAATGAAAGTTGTAGAACCCTAAAATTTATGAAACTTCGTAGTTAACTACTTTTTGATTTGAAATCATCTTGTGGGCCATGTCGAGCAAATATGCCGGTCGGCTGCCCATAGGCCGACAGGTCCTAAATGACCTCGGATGGAGAAACTACCAAAATGAAAGTTGTAGATCTCGAAAAGTTATGAAACTTTGCAGTTGACAACTTTTTCATTTGAAATCGTTTAGGGCGTCAAACAATCAATTTATGCTCAGTTTAGTATAATATATGGGGAACCAAAATCCATTATAGGCACATGTGAGCATAAGGTGCAGTGATAGAGGAGGCTACGCGCAAGGGGAGGCCGCAGGTTCGAATCCTCGTAGCCGCAAAGCACATGATTTTCGAGCCTAAAGTGTCGCGACTTCGTAGTTGACAACTTTTTGATTTGAAATCGTCTTTTGGGTCATATCGGTTAAATAGGCCTGTCGGTGGCTGACATGTCCTAAATGACCTCGGACGGAGAAACTAGCAAAATGAAAGTTGTAGATCCCTAAAATTTATGAAACTTCGTAGTTGACGACGTTTTGATTTGAAATCATCTTGTGAGCCATATCGGGCAAATAGGCCTGTCGGCCGCCCACTGGCCTACAGGTCCTAAATGACCTCAGATGGAGAAACTACCAAAATGAAAGTTGTAGATCTCGAAAAGTTATGAAACTTTGCAGTTGACAACTTTTTCATTTGAAATCGTTTAGGGCGTCAAACAATCTTCAGTTTAGTATAATATGTGGGGAACCAAAATCCATTATATTCACATGTGAGCATGAGGTGCAGTGATAGACGAGGCTACGCGCGAGGGGGGCCGCGGGTTCGAATCCTCGCAGCCGCAAAGCGCGTGATTTTCACGCAAAAAGTGTCGCGACTTCATAGTTGACAACTTTTTAGTTTGAAATCGGCTTGTGGGCCATATCGGGCAAATAGGACGGTCGGTGGCCGACATGTCCTAAATGACCTCGGACGGAGAAACTACCAAAATGGAAGTTGTAGATCCCTAAAATTTATGAAACTTCGTAGTTGACGACTTTTTGATTTGAAATAATCTTGTGGACTATATTGGGAAAATATGCCAGTTGGCCGCCCACTGGCCGACAGGTCCTAAATGACCTCGGATGGAGAAACTACCAAAATAAAAGTTGTAGATCTCGAAAGTTATAAAATTTGCAGTTGACAACTTTTTCATTTGAAATCGTTTAGGGCATCAAACAATGAATTTATCTTCAGTTTAGTATAATATGTGGGGAACCAAAATCCATTATAGGCACATGTGAGCACGAGGTGCAGTGATAGAGTTGGTTACGTGTGAGGGGGGCCGCAGGTTCGAATCCTCGCAGCCACAAAGCGCGTGATTTTCACGCGAAAAGTGTCGCGATTTCGTAGTTGACAACTTTTTAATTTGAAATGGTCTTGTGGGCCATATCGGGCAAATAGGCCGGTCGGTGGCCGACAGGTCCTAAATGTCCTCGGACGAAGAAACTACCAAAATGAAAGTTGTAGATCCCTAAAATTTATGAAACTTCGTAGTTGATGATTTTTTGATTTGAAATCATCTTGTGGGCCATATCGGGCAAATAGGCCTGTCGGCCGCCCACTGGCCGATAGGTCCTAAATGACCTCGGATGGAGAAACTACCAAAATAAAAGTTTTACATCTCGAAAAGTTATGAAACTTTGCAGTTGACAACCTTTTCATTTGAAATCGTTTAGGGCGTCAAACAATCAATTTATGGTCAGTTTAGTA
Source organism: Saccharum spontaneum (assembly GCA_022457205.1). Classification (NCBI taxonomy): domain Eukaryota; kingdom Viridiplantae; phylum Streptophyta; class Magnoliopsida; order Poales; family Poaceae; genus Saccharum; species Saccharum spontaneum. The sequence continues at coordinate 1,870,705 of CM039598.1, forward strand.
TAATATGTGGGGAACCAAAATCCATTATACGCACATGTGAGCACGAGGTGTAGTGATAGAGGAGGCTACGCGCGAGGGGGGGCACTGGTTCGAATCCTCGCAGCAGCAAAGCGCGTGATTTTCATGCGAAAAGTGTCGCGACTTCGTAGTTGACAACTTTTTAATTTGAACTCGTCTTGTGGGCCATATCGGGCAAATAGGCCGGTCGGTGGCCGACAGGTCCTAAATGACCTCGGACGGAGAAACTACCAAAATGAAAGCTGTAGATCCCTAAAATTTGTGAAACTTCATACTTGACGACTTTTTGATTGGAAATCATCTTGTGGGCCATATTGGGCAAATAAGCCTGTCGGCCACCCACTGTCCGACAGGTCCTAAATGATCTCGGATGGAGAAAATACTAAAATGAAAGTTGTAGATCTCGAAAAGTTATGAAACTTTGCAGTTGACAACTTTTTCATTTGAATTCGTTTAGGGCGTCAAACAATCAATTTATGCTCAGTTTAGTATAATATGTGGGGAACCAAAATCCATTATAGGCACATGTGAGCACAAGGTGCAGTGATAGAGGAGGCTACGTGTGAGGGGGCCATGGGTCTGAATCCTCGCAGCCGCAAAGCGCGTGATTTTCACACGAAAAGTGTCGCGACTTCGTAGTTGTCAACTTTTTAATTTGAAATCGCATTGTGGGCCATATCGGGCAAATAGGCTGGTCAGTGGCCGACAGGTCCTAAATGACCTCAGACGGAGAAACTACCAAAATAGAAGCTGTAGATCCCTAAAATTTATGAAACTTCGTAGTTGACGACTTTTTGATTTGAAATCATCTTGTGGGCCATATCGGGCAAAAAGGCATGTTGGACGCTCACTGGGCGACCAGTCCTAAATGACCTCGGATGAAGAAACTACCCAAATGAAAGTTTTAGATCTCGAAAAGTTATGAAACTTTACAGTTGACAACTTTTTCAGTTGAAATCGTTTAGTGCGTCAAATAATCAATTTATTTTCAGTTTAGTATAATATGTGGGGAACCAAAATGCATTATAGGCACATGTGAGCACGAGGTGCAGTGATAGACGAGGCTACGCGCGAGGGGGGCCGCGGGTTCGAATCCTTGAAGCCGCAAAGCGTGTGATTTTCACGTGAAAAGTGTCGCGACTTCGTAGTTGACAACTTTTTAATTTGAAATCGTCTTGTGGGCCATACCGGGCAAATAGGCCGGTCGGTGGCCGACAGGTCCTAAATGACCTCGGACGGAGAAACTACCAAAATGAAAGCTGTAGATCCCTAAAATTTGTGAAACTTTATACTTGACGACTTTTTGATTTGAAATCATCTTGTGGGCCATATCGGGCAAATAGGCCTGTCGGTCGCCCACTGGCCGATAGGTCCTAAATGACCTCGGATGAAGAAACTACCAAAACGAAAGTTGTAGATCTCGAAAAGTTATGAAACTTTGCAGTTGACAACTTTTTCATTTGAAATCGTTTAGGGCGTCAAACAATCAATTTATGCTCAGTTTAGTATAATATGTGGGGAACCAAAATCCATTATAGGCACATGTGAGCACAAGGTACAGTGATAGAGGAGGCTACGTGTGAGGGGGCCATGGGTCTGAATCCTCGCAGCCGCAAAGCGCGTGATTTTCACACGAAAAGTGTCGCGACTTCGTAGTTGTCAACTTTTTAATTTGAAATCGTATTGTGGGCCATATCGGGCAAATAGGCTGGTCAGTGGCCGACAGGTCCTAAATGACCTCAGACGGAGAAACTACCAAAATAGAAGCTGTAGATCCCTAAAATTTATGAAACTTCGTAGTTGACGACTTTTTGATTTGAAATCATCTTGTGGGCCATATCGGGCAAATAGGCATGTTGGATGCTCACTGGGCGACCAATCCTAAATGACCTCGGATGAAGAAACTACCCAAATGAAAGTTTTAGATCTCGAAAAGTTATGAAACTTTACAGTTGACAACTTTTTCAGTTGAAATCGTTTAGTGCGTCAAATAATCAATTTATTTTCAGTTTAGTATAATATGTGGGGAACCAAAATGCATTATAGGCACATGTGAGCACGAGGTGCAGTGATAGACGAGGCTACGCGCGAGGGGGGCCGCGGGTTCGAATCCTCGCAGCCGCAAAGCGCGTGATTTTCACGTGAAAAGTGTAACGACTTCGTAGTTGATGACTTTTTGATTTGAAATCATCTTGTGGGCCATATCGGGCAAATAGGTCGGTCGGCCACCCACTGGCCGACAGGTCCTAAATGACCTCGGATGGAGAAACTTGTAAAATGAAAGTTGTAGATCTCGAAAAGTTATGAAACTTTGCAGTTGACAACTTTTTCATTTGAAAATGTTTAGGGCGTCAAACAATGAATTGATCATCAGTTTAGTATAATATGTGGGGAACCAAAATCCATTATAGGCACATGTGAGCACGAGGTGCAGTGATAGAGGAGGCTACGCACGAGGGGGGCCACGGGTTCGAATCCTCGCAGCCGCAAAGTGCGTGATTTTCACGCGAAAAGTGTCACGACTTCGTAGTTGACAACTTTTTAATTTGAAATCGTCTTGTGGGCCATATCGGGCAAATAGGCCGGTCGGTGGCCGACAGGTCCTAAATGACCTCGGACGGAGAAACTACCAAAATGAAAGTTGTAGATCCCTAAAATTTATAAAACTTCGTAGCTGACGATTTTTTGATTTGAAATCATCTTTTGGGCCATATCGGGCAAATAGGCCTGTCGACCACCCACTGGCCGACAGGTCCGAAATGACCTCGGATGGAGAAACTACCAAAATGAAAGTTGTAGATCTCGAAAAGTTATGAAACTTTGCAGTTGACAACTTTTCATTTGAAATCGTTTAGGGCGTCAAACAATCAATTTATGGTCAGTTTAGTATAATATGTGGGGAACCAAAATCCATTATAGGCACATGTGAGCACGAGGTGCAGTGATAGACGAGGCTACGCGCGAGGGGGGCCGCGGGTTTGAATCATCGCAGCCGCAAAGCATGTGATTTTCACGCGAAAAGTGTCGCGACTTCGTAGTTCACAACTTTTTAATTTGAAATCGGCTTGTGAGCCATATCCGGCAAATAGACCGGTCGGTGGCCAACAGGTCCTAAATGACCTCGGACGGAGAAACTACCAAAATGAAAGTTGTAGATCCCTAAAATTTATGAAACTTCGTAGTTAACTACTTTTTGATTTGAAATCATCTTGTGGGCCATATCGAGCAAATATGCCGGTCGGCCGCCCACAGGCCGACAGGTCATAATGACCTCGGATGGAGAAACTACCAAAAGGAAAGTTGTAGATCTCGAAAAGTTATGAAACTTTGCAGTTGACAATTTTTTCATTTGAAATCGTTTAGGGCGTCAAACAATCAATTTATGCTCAGCTTAGTATAATATGTGGGGAACCAAAATCCATTATAGGCACATGTGAGCACAAGGTACAGTGATAGAGGAGGCTACGTGTGAGGGGGCCATGGGTCTGAATCCTCGCAGCCGCAAAGCGCGTGATTTTCACACGAAAAGTGTCGCGACTTCGTAGTTGTCAACTTTTTAATTTGAAATCGTATTGTGGGCCATATCGGGCAAATAGGCTGGTCAGTGGCCAACAGGTCCTAAATGACCTCAGACGGAGAAACTACCAAAATAGAAGCTGTAGATCCCTAAAATTTATGAAACTTCGTAGTTGACGACTTTTTGATTTGAAATCATCTTGTGGGCCATATCGGGCAAATAGGCATGTTGGATGCTCACTGGGCGACCAGTCCTAAATGACCTCGGATGAACAAACTACCCAAATGAAAGTTTTAGATCTCGAAAAGTTATGAAACTTTACAGTTGACAACTTTTTCAGTTGAAATCGTTTAGTGCGTCAAATAATCAATTTATTTTCAGTTTAGTATAATATGTGGGGAACCAAAATGCATTATAGGCACATGTGAGCACGAGGTGCAGTTATAGACGAGGCAACGCGCGAGGGGGGCCGCGGGTTTGAATCATCGCAGCCGCAAAGCATGTGATTTTCACGCGAAAAGTGTCGCGACTTCGTAGTTCACAACTTTTTAATTTGAAATCGGCTTGTGAGCCATATCCGGCAAATAGGCCGGTCGGTGGCCAACAGGTCCTAAATGACCTCGGACGGAGAAACTACCAAAATGAAAGTTGTAGATCCCTAAAATTTATGAAACTTCGTAGTTAACTACTTTTTGATTTGAAATCATCTTGTGGGCCATATCGAGCAAATATGCCGGTCGGCCGCCCACAGGACGACAGGTCATAATGACCTCGGATGGAGAAACTACCAAAAGGAAAGTTGTAGATCTCGAAAAGTTATGAAACTTTGCAGTTGACAATTTTTTCATTTGAAATCGTTTAGGGAGTCAAACAATCAATTTATGCTCAGCTTAGTATAATATGTGGGGAACCAAAATCCATTATAGGCACATGTGAGCACAAGGTACAGTGATAGAGGAGGCTACGTGTGAGGGGGCCATGGGTCTGAATCCTCGCAGCCGCAAAGCGCGTGATTTTCACACGAAAAGTGTCGCGACTTCGTAGTTGTCAACTTTTTAATTTGAAATCGTATTGTGGGCCATATCGGGCAAATAGGCTGGTCAGTGGCCGACAGGTCCTAAATGACCTCAGACGGAGAAACTACCAAAATAGAAGCTGTAGATCCCTAAAATTTATGAAACTTCGTAGTTGACGACTTTTTGATTTGAAATCATCTTGTGGGCCATATCGGGCAAATAGGCATGTTGGATGCTCACTGGGCGACCAGTCCTAAATGACCTCGGATGAAGAAACTACCCAAATGAAAGTTTTAGATCTCGAAAAGTTATGAAACTTTACAGTTGACAACTTTTTCAGTTGAAATCGTTTAGTGCGTCAAATAATCAATTTATTTTCAGTTTAGTATAATATGTGGGGAACCAAAATGCATTATAGGCACATGTGAGCACGAGGTGCAGTGATAGACGAGGCTACGCGCGAGGGGGGCCGCGGGTTCGAATCCTCGCAGCCGCAAAGCGCGTGATTTTCACGTGAAAAGTGTAACGACTTCGTAGTTGATGACTTTTTGATTTGAAATCATCTTGTGGGCCATATCGGGCAAATAGGTCGGTCGGCCACCCACTGGCCGACAGGTCCTAAATGACCTCGGATGGAGAAACTTGTAAAATGAAAGTTGTAGATCTCGAAAAGTTATGAAACTTTGCAGTTGACAACTTTTTCATTTGAAAATGTTTAGGGCGTCAAACAATGAATTGATCATCAGTTTAGTATAATATGTGGGGAACCAAAATCCATTATAGGCACATGTGAGCACGAGGTGCAGTGATAGAGGAGGCTACGCACGAGGGGGGCCACGGGTTCGAATCCTCGCAGCCGCAAAGTGCGTGATTTTCACGCGAAAAGTGTCGCGACTTCGTAGTTGACAACTTTTTAATTTGAAATCGTCTTGTGGGCCATATCGGGCAAATAGGCCGGTCGGTGGCCGACAGGTCCTAAATGACCTCGGACGGAGAAACTACCAAAATGAAAGTTGTAGATCCCTAAAATTTATAAAACTTCGTAGCTGACGATTTTTTGATTTGAAATCATCTTTTGGGCCATATCGGGCAAATAGGCCTGTCGACCACCCACTGGCCGACAGGTCCGAAATGACCTCGGATGGAGAAACTACCAAAATGAAAGTTGTAGATCTCGAAAAGTTATGAAACTTTGCAGTTGACAACTTTTCATTTGAAATCGTTTAGGGCGTCAAACAATCAATTTATGGTCAGTTTAGTATAATATGTGGGGAACCAAAATCCATTATAGGCACATGTGAGCACGAGGTGCAGTGATAGACGAGGCTACGCGCGAGGGGGGCCGCGGGTTTGAATCATCGCAGCCGCAAAGCATGTGATTTTCACGCGAAAAGTGTCGCGACTTCGTAGTTCACAACTTTTTAATTTGAAATCGGCTTGTGAGCCATATCCGGCAAATAGGCCGGTCGGTGGCCAACAGGTCCTAAATGACCTCGGACGGAGAAACTACCAAAATGAAAGTTGTAGATCCCTAAAATTTATGAAACTTCGTAGTTAACTACTTTTTGATTTGAAATCATCTTGTGGGCCATATCGAGCAAATATGCCGGTCGGCCGCCCACAGGCCGACAGGTCATAATGACCTCGGATGGAGAAACTACCAAAAGGAAAGTTGTAGATCTCGAAAAGTTATGAAACTTTGCAGTTGACAATTTTTTCATTTGAAATCGTTTAGGGCGTCAAACAATCAATTTATGCTCAGCTTAGTATAATATGTGGGGAACCAAAATCCATTATAGGCACATGTGAGCACAAGGTGCAGTGATAGAGGAGGCTAGCGCAAGGGGAGGCCGCAGGTTTGAATCCTCGTAGCCGCAAAGCACATGATTTTCGAGCCTAAAGTGTCGCGACTTCGTAGTTGACAACTTTTTAATTTGAAATCGGCTTGTGAGCCATATCCGGCAAATAGGCCGGTCGGTGGCCAACAGGTCCTAAATGACCTCAGACGGAGAAACTACCAAAATGAAAGTTGTAGATCCCTAAAATTTATGAAACTTCATAGTTAACTACTTTTTGATTTGAAATCATCTTGTGGGCCATATCGAGCAAATATGCCGGTCGGCCGCCCACAGGCCGACAGGTCATAATGACCTCGGATGGAGAAACTACCAAAAGGAAAGTTGTAGATCTCAAAAAGTTATGAAACTTTGCAGTTGACAACTTTTTCATTTGAAATCATTTAGGGCGTCAAACAATCAATTTATGCTCAGCTTAGTATAATATGTGGGAAACCAAAATCCATTATAGGCACATGTGAGCATAAGGTGCAGTGATAGAGGAGGCTAGCGTAAGGGGAGGCCGCAGGTTTGAATCCTCGTAGCCGCAAAGCACATGATTTTCGAGCCTAAAGTGTCGCGACTTCGTAGTTGATAACTTTTTAATTTGAAATCGGCTTGTGGGCCATATCGGGCAAATAGGCCTTTCGGCCGCCCACTGGCCTATAGGTCCTAAATGACCTTGGATGGAGAAACTACCAAAATGAAAGTTGTAGATCTCGAAAAGTTATGAAACTTTGCAGTTGACAACTTTTTCATTTGAAATCGTTTAGGGCGTCAAACAATCAATTTATCCTTAGTTTAGTATAATCTGTGGGAAACCAAAATCCATAATAGGCACATGTGAGCACAAGGTGCAGTGATAGACGAGGCTACGCACGAGGGGGGCCGCGGGTTTGAATCCTCGCAGCCGCAAAGCGCGTGATTTTCACACGAAAAGTGTCGCGACTTCGTAGTTGACAACTTTTTAATTTGAAATCGGCTTGTGGGCCATATCCGGCAAATAGGCCGGTCGGTGGCCGATAGGTCCTAAATGACCTCAGATGGACAAAGTACCAAAATGAAACTTGTAGATCCCTAAAATTTATGAAACTTCGTAGTTGACGACTTTTTGATTTGAAATCATCTTGTGGGCCATATTGGGCAAATAGGTAGGTCGGCCGCCCACAGGCCGATAGGTCCTAAATGACCTCGGATGGAGAAACTACCAAAATGAAAGTTGTAGATCTCAAAAAGTTATGAAACTTTGCAGTTGACAACTTTTTCATTTGAAATCGTTTAGGGCGTGAAACAATCAATTTATGCTCAGTTTAGTACAATATGTGGGAACCAAAATCCATTATAGGCACATGTGAGCACAAGGTGCAGTGGTGGAGGAGGCTATGCGTGAGGGGGCCATGGGTCCGAATCCTCACAGCCGCATAGCGCATGATTTTCACACGAAAAGTGTCATGACTTCGTAGTTGACAACTTTTTAATTTGAAATCGTATTGTGGGCCATATCGGGCAAATAGGCCGGTCAGTGGCTGACAGGTCCTAAATGACCTCGGACGGAGAAACTACCAAAATGAAAGCTGTAGATCCCTAAAATTTTTGAAACTTCGTAGTTGACGACTTTTTGATTTGAAATCATCTTGTGGGCCACATCGGGCAAATAGGCATGTTGGACGCCCACTGGGCAACCAGTCCTAAATGACCTCGGATGAAGAAACTATCAAAATGAAAGTTTTAGATCTTGAAAAGTTATGAAACTTTACAGTTGACAACTTTTTCATTTGAAATCGTTTAGGGCGTCAAATAATCAATTTATGTTCAGTTTAGTATAATATGTGGGGAACCAAAATGCATTATAGGCACATGTGAGCACGAGGTGCAGTTATAGACGAGGCAACGCGCGAGGGGGGCCGCGGGTTCGAATCCTTGCAGCCGCAAAGCGTGTGATTTTCACGTGAAAAGTGTCGCGACTTCGTAGTTGACAACTTTTTAATTTGAAATCGTCTTGTGGGCCATACCGGGCAAATAGGCCGGTCGGTGGCCGACAGGTCCTAAATGACCTCGGACGGAGAAAGTACCAAAATGAAAGTTGTAGATCCCTAAAATTTATGAAACTTCGTAGTTGACGACTTTTTGATTTGAAATCGTATTGTGGGCCATATCAGGCAAATAGGCCGGTCGGTAGCCGACAGGTCCTAAATGACCTCGGACGGAGAAACTACGAATATTAGAGCTGTAGATCCCTAAAATTTATGAAACTTCGTAGTTGATTACTTTTTATTTGAAATCATCTTGTGGGCCATATCGGGCAACTATGCGTGTCGGCCGTGCACCGGCCGACAGGTCCTAAATGACCTCGGATGAAGAAGCTACCAAAATGAAAGTTGTAGATCTCGAAAAGTTATGAAACATTGCAGTTGACAACTTTTTCATTTGAAATCGTTTAGGGCATCAAACAATGAATTTATCTTCAGTTTAGTATAATATGTGGGGAACCAAAATCCATTATAGGCACATGTGAGCACGAGGTGCAGTGATAGAGGAGGCTATACGTGAGGGGGGCTGCAGGTTCGAATCCTCGCAGCCGCAAAGCGCGTGATTTTCACGCGAAAAGTGTCGCGACTTCGTAGTTGATAACTTTTTAATTTGAAATCGTCTTGTGGGCCATATCGGGCAAATAGGCCGGTCGGTGGCCGACAAGTCCTAAATGTCCTCGGATGGAGAAACTACCAAAATGAAAGTTTAAGATCCCTAATATTTATGAAACTTTGTAGTTGACGATTTTTTGATTTGAAATCATCTTGTGGGCCATATCGGGCAAATAGGCTTGTCGGCCGCCCACTGGCCGACAGGTCCTAAATGACCTCGGATGGAGAAACTACCAAAATGAAAGTTTTAGATCTCGAAAAGTTATGAAACTTTGCAGTTGACAACTTTTTCATTTGAAATCTCTTAGGGCGTCAAACAATCAATTTATCCTTAGTTTAGTATAATCTGTGGGAAACCAAAATCCATTATAGGCACATGTGAGAACAAGGTGCAGTGATAGATGAGGCTACGCACGAGGGGGGCCGCGGGTTTGAATCCTCGTAGCCGCAAAGCGTGTGATTTTCACACGAAAAGTGTCGCGACTTCGTAGTTGACAACTTTTTAATTTGAAATCGGCTTGTGGGCCATATCCGGCAAATAGGCCGGTCGGTGGCCGATAGGTCCTAAATGACCTCAGATAGAGAAAGTACCAAAATGAAACTTGTAGATCCCTAAAATTTATGAAACTTCGTAGTTGACGACTTTTTGATTTGAAATCATCTTGTGGGCCATATTGGGCAAATAGGCAGGTCGGCCGCCCACAGGCCGATAGGTCCTAAATGACCTCAGATGGAGAAACTACCAAAATGAAAGTTGTAGATCTCGAAAAGTTATGAAACTTTGCAGTTGACAACTTTTTCATTTGAAATCGTTTAGGGCGTGAAACAATCAATTTATGCTCAGTTTAGTATAATACGTGGGAACCAAAATCCATTATAGGCACATGTGAGCACAAGGTGCAGTGATAGAGGAGGCTATGCGTGAGGGGGCCATGGGTCCGAATCCTCACAGCCGCAAAGCGCGTGATTTTCACACGAAAAGTGTCGTGACTTCGTAGTTGACAACTTTTTAATTTGAAATCGTATTGTGGGCCATATCGGGCAAATAGGCCGGTCAGTGGCCGACAGGTCCTAAATGACCTCGGACGGAGAAACTACCAAAATGAAAGCTGTAGATCCCTAAAATTTTTGAAACTTCGTAGTTGACGACTTTTTGATTTGAAATCATCTTGTGGGCCATATCGGGCAAATAGGCGTGTTGGACGCCCACTGGGCAACCAGTCCTAAATGACCTCGGATGAAGAAACTATCAAAATGAAAGTTTTAGATCTTAAAAAGTTATGAAACTTTACAGTTGACAACTTTTTCATTTGAAATCGTTTAGGGCGTCAAATAATCAATTTATGTTCAGTTTAGTATAATATGTGGGGAACCAAAATGAATTATAGGCACATGTGAGCACGAGGTGCAGTTATAGACGAGGCAACATTAGAGCTGTAGATCCCTAAAATTTGTGAAACTTCGTAGTTGATTACTTTTTATTTGAAATCATCTTGTGGGCCATATCGGGCAACTATGCCTGTCGGCCGTGCACCGGCCGACAGGTCCTAAATGACCTCGGATGAAGAAGCTACCAAAATGAAAGTTGTAGATCTCGAAAAGTTATGAAACATTGCAGTTGACAACTTTTTCATTTGAAATCGTTTAGGGCATCAAACAATTAATTTATGCTCAGTGTAACATCCTGGATTTTCGGGCAACCAAAAATACGAGCTTTTTAAAATTTTCCTGCATTTGAGTGAAGCATGAGTATCTAGGTCTAACCCGAGTGTAACTTACTAACATGTCGCTGCATTCATATACAATTGCTTGTAGGAGTGTGCCGGAGTTCTTTAGCGGTCTAGGGTTTTGTGTCGGAGTGCACAGATCTGGGACAATTCCTCCTAATTCCATTGGAATATCTCATAAATCCCTTCCACATCTCTCTCAAGACTCCTGGATCCAAATCCATAAAATCATAGAAGGAAAAATCCTTTCCCTTTTTGCTCAATCCCTTTTCAAATTCCATTCCAAATTCCCCTCTTCGAAGCCGACTCGTATTCCATTCGGAATTCTCCTAAACTCCACTCTTTGATTCCATCTCGAATCCCTTTCGAAGCTGTTCCAAAATTTGAGATCTCATCCTTAAACCTCTCTTGTTTCCATCCCTATTTCTCTCCATGAATTATCTCAACTCATTTTAAATTTCATTTGAATCTCCCTTAAACTCTTGTGAAAATCCCTTTTCAAAATTCCTCTCAAGATTCTACATGTATAAATTGGAAAACCATTTTCTTTCTCTTGGGCTGACCCCCTTTCTCCTGTTCCCTCCTCCCCATTCCAGCCGGCCCAGCACCATCCGCCAGGCCTAGCCCGCCCTCCCCAGTGCGCGGCCCGGCTACGCAAGCGCGCGGCCCAGCTCACCTATGCCCGCGCGCGACCCGACCCCGCAAGCCCGAGCCGCACCCAGCGCCTTAACCTAGCGAGAGCAGGGAGCTTCCAACCGCCGCCGCCGCCGAACGCTCTGCTCGTGCACCCCGTGCCTTGGGCGTCTACGCTAGCCGTGAGATGGCCACCACGCGTCGCTGGCACGCCTTCCGAGGATCACCGCCGTCCACTAAAGGTCGCAAGGCAACCCTAGCCCTAGCCACCGCTATAATAGCCACGAACACCACTCCTCTTCTCCATTTCCCATCCGCTGCCACCTTCTCCCTCCTCCGCTCCAAGCACCGCCGCCAGGAGCGCCTTCCGCCCGGTCGCACCGCTGCCGTGACCCCACCACTCCTCGCCATGCTCGCCTCTGCGCCCTTCACCATCTCGCCAAGCCACGCAGCGCTCGAGCGCCACTGCACAACCTTACCGCCAGCTCTTCTCCTCCACATGTGCGATGGCCGCGCACCACCCTCGCCGCTCCCCTAGCCGTCCTCACTGCGGCAGCAGGCCGCGCTGTCCGCGAGCACCGCTCGGTGCCTCGAGCCGTCCGCGAGCATCTACCTTGACTCACTGAGCACCATCGCCTGGGAGCGTCCGCGACCACGCAGCTCGCCCCTCCCTCCACGCGAAGACGAGCCCGCCATGAATCTGCAGCGTCAACCGGTGGCCGTCGCCATACTCTGCCCCGAGCCGCGTTCAAGCCGGAGCCGATCACCGTGGTCACCAACCGGCGCGTCCACGACGATCCGCTCCGTCGCCCAACACGCCGTGACGCCAAGCCCCTTCACCGAGCACCGCGACCCTAGGCACAACATCGTGCTGCACATCATGATGGTGTCAAGACCGCCGCCTTCCTCTTCTTCGCCGAGCCCCGCCCACGAGCTCGACACGCCGCGCCGCGTCCGTGCCATGGTGATCGCACCCCCGAGCCAGGCACCACCGCGCCTCGCCACCACGACGCCCTGTTCATACTCACGACATCGAGCCGCGGCGTCCACGCCATCGCCACGTCCCTGCACGTCCTCACCCTTGGCCACCGGTGACCGCGGCCATGTCCTCACCGTGCGAACATGACCCAGTCACCGAGCAGCAATGGCACCACCTCTCCGAAGCTGTCGATTTCGCCGAGCTCTTCCTCTGCCGTTAGTGAGCTACCAACAGCCCTAAGTCATCCTTGTTCCCTTCCCTAGTGCCTTCGCGCTGATGTCTTTTCACCACCACAGGGAAGTCAGAGCCCCGTTCACCGTCACCGGAGGGCAAGGCATTGCTACCTACCTTGCCAGAGTTCCTCTGTCTGGCCTTCGAGCCGCTTTTCTCTCTATTGCAGGGAAGGCCGTGGCCCTGTTGCACTTTTTGTCGAGGCTGGGACGCCTCCAGGAACCGGCTACCGTGCCCTGGCCAGTAGCTGGTCATGGCCTGCAGAAGCGTGCCACAGCTTGTGCGGGCGCTCCGCGGCAAGCCTCGCCATCCCCGCTATCACCAAGGTCAAGCCTTGAACCCATTGACGCTATTCTCAGCGTCGACAAGACACCTGCTCCTTATTCCTTATTACACACTTGTTACCTATATACACCATCTTTCCTATATATGTGTTACATGACCTCTATCTATAATGCTTGTGTCGTGCCTTCGTGCCGGTCTATCTAATTAACTATCTATCTATCTATCTATCTCTTGTGTCGCTATGGATATGTGTTACTCCGTGCCGAGTCGTTCGTGTGTCGTAATTCTTGTGTGTTGTCGTGTGTGCCTTTTGTCTATAGACCGTGCCTTCGAGCCAGTCGAGAGAGCGATTGCTTGTCCGTTGCGATCGGGAGTTCGCCTCGCCATGGCCGTAACACCAAGCATGTCCTTTCTCTCTTGCTTTAGTTGTCTTCGTTGGATTACGAATTTGAGCTCCTATCTACGTCCCTAGGATGCGGTCACCGTGGACTCGATGTCGATATCGACGCGGTTCTTACCCGCATGTTTTGAGCCCTCCGTGACCAACTCTATTGGGATAGGAATTAGGGGACAACCTTTGTATGTCGACGGATGCCAACTCGAGTAGGTACAGCTTGTGGCCACGCGTTCACCTCATCATGACCATCGGGCTCTACCCCTCTTTCTCTCATAGTTGTCCTAACCACCTTGTATGTTTGTACCACTTCTACCACGGTGTTCCCTCGGGTCTAGCAATGACAACCGCATCACTACGAGCCACAGGAATAGCCTTGTGTCATTAGTTGCATGGTTGTGGTGCCCTATGAGTTGGTTTGGATTGGGAGATCATGCCTCTCTTATTCCAACCTCCGTCCGTTTCCATGACGAGTTGGTTGAAAGAGTGCGGATCCCGCTGTTTTCTCTTTTCTCTTGTTCTCAATCCCTGTCGACCCAGTAAGATGTGGATGAGCTATTCGCAATTTGGTGTTTCGTTGCCCACTTGGTTCTAACCTTCCGATTCCTATCGTTGCTATGGCTAGTGGATCGAAGGAAGCAGAATCCCGTGTTTCCCCCTCTTTTGGTTTTGCCGTGCTTAAGCCCTTGTATGCTTGTACGAATCTAGACCATAGCATTTCTTGGATTCTCGCGGTGACAACCGCACCGCTAAGAACTCGAGAGATGTATTAGTGCAGTTGGTGCACCTAGGTCGTGGTACCCTACAAGTAGCTTGAGCACCCGAGTTCTCTTGTGTGTCGCTCCTTTACGATGCCTCGTATTTTGCCGTGACGTGTGTGTTGGAAGAAGTAGACCGCCCCTCTTCTCTTCGCTCCCCGTTCTACCCTCTCTTGGTTCTCATCAAATATAATGGCGTACGGATTAAGAGAGAACGGAACTTCTCTTGCTTGTAGTCCTTTCGGTTCTCGTCAGTCTCCATGATGCTTGGATCGAAAGCCGTAAGCCGTGGTGTTTGCTTAGGATGAACTAGGGCCTATGTCATTTTCATTTAAGCCATACAGGTTGACACGATCGACCTAGGAAGTACTGGCTAGACTTAGGCTTAAGCTTGTGCTTAGCGAATCACCACTCCTGTTCTTTGGCCCAGGGATCGGACATCTGCCGAGAGGGCTAAGTCGCTCTTCTTTTGGTGTTCTTCGGTGTAGTTGTTCTTTCTGTACCGTGTTGTCTCTCTTTTCGCAGTCTATCTAGGTCTAGTGGTCTGATTGCTCTTTTGCTTGTCGCTGTATCGGGGTAGTTGCGTCAAGGATAGCGATGATCAGATCGGGACCGTTGGAGGAAGGACATGTGGACAAAGGAAGGACCATGGATGAGTATGACTACAAGTGCACCGAGGATCTCGAATATGACATTTAACAGGTGTTCCACGTCCCACCCAACCTCGTAGAACCTATTAGACATGCTACTTATAGATGCCAGTGCTTTACTTTCTTGCAATTGAACTGTGATAGGTTGCATGGTAGACTACTTGTAAGCCATTACCTTGTCGCAACTTATTCCCCTGCACACCCGCTGTTAGGCTAGACGCTCGCATTCTACTTACTGCTTTACTTTCACTACGCATTATACCCGTGATGTGATGCTTGGTGAAGGGATAACGTGAGTGGATAAGTGTTGGGCATTCTTAACGTCATTACAAAAGTAGACTTAGTTTTCTAATTCTGATAACGGCGCCAAAAATGCCGAACCTATCCCTCATGCCACTTAAGCCAAGTTGTCATCCCCAGCATGACATGAGAGACGCGGTATTGAAATATGCAACTGCTCTTCTAAATAAATAATAAATAAGATCTGCAAGCGCACAGATTAATACCGATGTAGCATTTTAACCGGGAAGTATTCCAGGTATCGTTATTTATATTTTTACCACTGGGAAGGGATTACTAACATCAATGTTGATTATGGAATGGAATATAGGAATGAGTATCAATCATTGCATGTATAAGTGAGAGCATTCATCTATCTCTTGCATACAGGGGTAAGTGTCACATAAAATATAGATAAAGTATGAATGGTGACAAAGATAATTAATCTGATCAGCTAGCCACATATAATAATGATAAGCACCTCAACAGATATTCTAGCAAGTCATTAGCATGGTATTAGGATGAACTACAAGGATATTTCCTAAGTTATTCTTAACTATAAAGTCTAGCATATCATAGTTAGTGCAAATACACTTGGCAATCATTGCGAGAAAGGACTACGCCCATGCATAGTGATATTATCAAGGAAGATGAGAAACATAGCAATCACTCCCCCGTAATAATGTTGCTCTGCCTGCCTTACACACGGGAGGGGGACTATATAAGAACCAACGAAGCTGTCACCATCGCGGACCACCCCACGATCCAGCATATAAGGTGCAATCGCAGATAAATATGGTCTAAGCACCACGCCTACACAATATTTATCATTTACCCATGGATCCAATGGATAAACGCTATACGATCCTAAACATGTATATAATTCCAATCTAACTAAGCCAAGCGTATAACTACGATAAACTAAGAACAATATAATCGCAAACCTAAACAAGTAGAGCATAGTCATAATCAATATATTGAAATAGAACAAAGTTGTATTCATAATATTGAAGAACAAAGATGAACAATGAAGAACAGTAAAGGAATTACCAAGAATCCTCTTGACAGATCCGAAAACCAATCGAAGATTGACTCCTTCTAGTTCTAATCCTATGTAGCTATGCTATACTAGAGATCTAGTTGATGTGGTGGCTCTAGGGCTTGATCAGAGACTCTCCTCCTGAGATTAGGGTTTGAAGAATTGAGAATGAGGGAGTGCCTCCTCCAGGGGCCAGGGGTCCTGCTTATATAGCCCCCTCAAGTGAACGTGGGCCGTCGGATCAAACCGACATTAATCGCACGGTTTTCCTTGATCCCTTAGGTCGGTGGAGCATAATCCGCGAGACGGAGCCTGATTGGCTCTCAGGCCAGGGAGGGCGCCCTAGGGAGCAGGGCGGGCGCCCTGCCTCCGGGCCCGTTCGGCCTCCCGTTCGATCTCGTAGCTTCTGGAGTCTTCTAGATGATAGAAAATCGGTGAACACGTTATTATCTCTATGTAAACCCGACGTGTGGGCCTTTCCTCCGTATTTTCTGATAACCCCCTGTAGAAACAGACAAACACCAAAACTCATGAAATTCTATCAGATAAAACCCTAAGTCTAGGTGTTGGTTGCATTTGGATCCTTTTCTTTATTTATTTGATAACTATATTTGGTACTTACGGACCGTCAACAAACTCCCCCAAGCTTACCTCTTGCTCGTCCCTGAGCAAGGATAGACTCATTATGGATCAGAAGTTGCTGCAACGCCTTTGAACGTTGACGGTACATATGCTTTCAAATAAGGTCTCATCCCTGAGTTAGAGTAAACTGTCAAGACTTAAAACTTACTCATTTTTCCTTTCACCATGGGGCTTGCAACCGTCACCTGCATCTTGAGTGGTTAAAAGATAGAACGGTCTAGTCAAACGCCATGTCTCTTATTCTTGATCAGCTATAGCTCTGGAGTTTTTTGCAAATTTTCAAATAAAACTCAGAGATTCCTTGTATGACTTTCTCGGGTCTCTCTTTTGTGGTATTTCTGGATCCTTACCAAGGCAGTAATGGTATATGCCTTCTCTCTCAAAGTATGTGGTATTTATGGTATAAGGCGTAGTGACATTGCCTTCTCTCTCACCCTACTCTAATAAGGCTTTGATATCTGGAGCTCATAGGTGGGAGATACAGTATACATACTCATGGAACATTTATTGCATAGTCAAACCATGGATCCAGAGAAACAAGTCAATAAGTCAAATCAAGATGTGCATGTGTGGTGAATGAGTGGTGTATGGTGATAACAAAAGTCTAATGCTCTTTTTGAGGGAATACATACATTTCTTGCTTTTTAAAACTTTTGAGGGGAATGAGATGCTCTATTTTTTTTCTCTTTTTTTTCAGGTGGGTATCTTGTACCCCTAATTCTACTGTCGGACACTTGTCCATTTTTACCTCTCGTCTCACTTTTTCTTTCTTCGAGGTTCCGAGCACTTGCTCCTTTTTATTTCCTCGTATTTATATATATATATTTTTTAGAGCAATCTCCCTCTTTTGAAAATATAGCAAGTGGTAGTAGAAATGACTTGAGCATTAACTTCACAGGGAATAACAGGAATGGGATAATGTTTTTGGCTATTCTCTCCCGGGTCAGGAGTAGAATAATTTTGGGTGAATCTGGAGATGGAAATGAGTGGATATATGTGGATGCGTACTTCCGGAGTAGAAGCAGCATGTATGAGTGAACGTGCAAGTGAATCTTGATTTTAACCACATGACAAGTTCCTAAGGGTCTACACAGCTTGACCACACTCAATGCCTATAAGCAGTAAGTAGTAAAAGTGCGGCTCTTAATCTAACAAGCATGTATATATGGCTGTGGTAGGAATTTAAACTCTCATCATACAGGAACTCATCATGCGACATTTTAAAGATTTTTTTAAAGATATAATTCTCCAGAATTCTAGCATCTCTAGGAACAGATAAACAGCAGCTCAACCTTCCCATATCATATCCGCTAACAACTTAGACTTCAGATCAAGTTCTCTTCCCACTAGTTCAGGTTTAGAGCCAGTTTTAAATTATAACAGTTATGTCTAAACTAGAGAGAGAACAAATTTGAAAATTAGGCAGAGCAACTATTCATTATATCCATGCTAGAGTTTTATTTTCAAGATTTAGTTTAGCATAGCTACTTTATTTATTTATTAAACTAAGCAAATATATATAAACACAAAATATTTATTTGGGTTTTCATGATTATGCATCTTTTTATTTTAATAAAGCATAGGTATAAATGTAGATAAAAATACTTATCGGGATAAATGGGGGTGCTCTCCCCCAATCTGGATCTTGACGTAATTTCTTCTGATGTAGCTAGCAGGTGCAGAGGTGTATTTGAATGTCGGCAGCACCCTGACAACGATTAGGATATCCTCCGTCTGCTAGTCTTCCTGAATTCTGTGGAGCTCAAATAGACAACAAAGCTTCGTGGAACTTGATTAAGCGTTAGCATAAATATCTAGCCTTTATCATGTTTAAGCTTCCTTGATAAATGTCACTCTCTATTTTTATTTTCATTTTTATAGAACAAAAAAAATATATTGTTTATTATTTTTTTATGCCACCACAGTGAATATACTTATGGGTTTTATGCCACTCGCATACTCATATGGGGCTTACTGTTTTCAACATTTTTTTATAGACAAAATGAACATGATTAACTAAGCAATAATTAAAGGGAAAATGATAACTACCAAGTTTACCTCTTGGCACGGCGTTCGATGTTTTTAAGTCCTCCGAACAGGACTTCTTTTCTTCTTAGTTGTCCTGGGATTTGGGTGGCGTAGACGGTGGTTCCGGCAGCGCCTCCTCTTCTTGTGTAACTGTCTTCGCTTTCCATACCCGACTTGGTGCTTCGGTCTCCTGTTGTGTATCCTCGGGCCTTATGACCTCTCCTTCATTGTCTGCCCATACGTCCTTGATGGTTTGCCTCCTTTGGTTACGGTTACGTCGCCTTCTTCTTGTCCTGACCTGCTTAGAATCTTCAACTATATAGTTAGGGTCATTAAAGTAGCGGCGTACCTTCTCAGAGGGGAAATGCATATGGACTTCTCCGGTTCCAATGTAGATGATTGCTTTGACGGTGCCTAGGAACGATCTTTGGGTGGATCGTACTCGTCGTCTCCCATGTCAATGACCTGAAAGTCTGTATGGATAAAATGATCGTTAATTTTAACAGGGACATCGGTTACTATACCTTCGACCTTTCGGGATGTCTGATCTGCCATCTGGAGCTGAGTGTATGTTGGTTTTAAGGGCATGGTTCTGTACAAGAGCAGATAGGTGACTGTGGCCATTATGTTGACGCTTGATCCAGTGTCGCAGAGCGCCTTCTGAAAGGAGTATCCATTGATTGAGCACTCAATGCTTGGCATGCCTGGGTCGTCCTTCTTGATTAGGAACGGCGACTTGGGTCGTCGGTCTTGACCTCCTTGAACTGCAGTGACCATCTTGGCTGATTCGGTCCATCCTTGGTTGTTCTTGTTTTGCTTGATCCTCCTGTTGGTCCTCTTCCTTGGTTCATGTTGGGGTTGCTCTGGGATTTGTGTAATCTTGTTCTTGAAGGAAAACGTCTCCTTCCTCCCCTTGATGTTGAAGTTGATCTTCGCAGCGCTGGCGTAGATGACAGCTCCCGAGGTGTTCAGGAATGGCCTTCCCAGAATAACTGGTGACCTCTCATCGGACCCGGTCTCTATCACCACGAAATCAGCTGGAGCGTACGAGGTACCAACTCGGACACACATGTTCTTTAATATTCCTTTAGGAAAGCTTAGTGTCCGATCTGCAAGCTGCAAACACATAGTTGTTTCTGATAAAGGATATGTAAAGAATTTTTCATAGAGTACCCTGGGCATAATGTTGACGATGGAGCCAAAGTCACAGAGTGCTTCTGGGAAGTCCACCATGCCGATGGAGATCGGGATGACGGGGCATCCTGGATTGCCTCTCTTGACTGGCAGAAGGTCATTATGTACTCCGACAGCGGGATTACTCCAATAGTTACCTGCATCAAACATGTCTACAAGATTTGCAGATTCTAATCCTTCCGGTTGTGATGGTATACCGGGGTTAGTAGCAGGAACAGCAGCAGCTATTTGATTTAACTGAGATTTAAACATTTTATTAAAGCTAATTTGGTTTTTGATGGCAGTAGAGAAATTATCCATTCTATTATTTATGTTTTCTAGTATTTTATCATTGGATGCCAATTTCTTAGACAAGTTATCCATTAGCTTTCCTTGATTAGACACTAACTCTCTCAGGGGTGGAAAATTATTATTGTTGTTGTAAGAGTTATTACCTTGATTTTGTTGAGGACGGTTGTAGTTGTTGTTGTTGTTGATGTACCTTGCATCCTCAAGCATCTCAGGGCAGTGATTGCCTGAGTGTCTAGTATCTCCACATTCCTCACAAGTCATGTGAGAGTCGTAGACGTTCATGACTTCTCTTTTGTCTCCAGCTTTGTCATCGAGCTTTTTCATGAGTAGGTCTAACTTTGCAGACAACATGTCTACCTCCTTGAGCTGGTGCATACCTCCACCCTTCTTGCGTGTTTGAGTCCTCTCTTCGTTCCAACCTTGGTTGGACGCCATCTTCTCCAAAAGGGCTGTAGCTTATGGTATGGTGAGTGATAGAAATGCGCCTCCAGCTGCAGCATCCATGGTCTCACGAGCACTAGTGATGAGCCCATGATAGAAAGTCTGCATAAGTAGCCAGCTCTCCATTCCATGATGGGGACATTCTAGGATGTAATCTTGAAAGCGCTCCCATGCTTCTGGAACGGATTCATCATGTTGTTGCTGAAAACTTGTAATCTTCCCACGGAGAGCATTGGTCTTGCCCATGGAAAGAACTTAGCCAGAAAGTTCGTAGAGCAGAGTGCCCACGTAGTGTTCTTATCCTTCGTCGCGTAGAACCACTGCTTCGCTCTCCCCAATAGTGAGAATGGGAAAATGCGAAGTAGTATGGTGTCTCTGGGAACATCTAATAAAGTGAATGTGCTGCAAATCTCCAGGAAGTGTTGGAGATGAGCACTTGCATCTTCGTGCGGCTTCCCACAAAACTGGTTGGCTTGTACCATGTTGATGAGCCCTGGCTTGAGCTCAAAGTTCTTGTCGATGGCCGCGGCAGGTCCAGTGCGGATGTTGTCCGTAGTGGGAGCTGAGAACTCGCGGATCGTCTTGTTCGCCATGGCTGCGAACTCTGTTGACAAATTCCGGATGAAACTTCGGCGGTCTTCTGGATTGGATGAAGTGTTGCGTCGAAGTGTTGACTTCTTGAGCTTGGCTCTTGCCTTTCTGATTAATGCTTCGGGGTTGTCAACAAAATTTTCTGGAAGATGTCCTTTATTCATACATCACCCCGCAAAACAATAAGAATGGAAAAATACAGGGGTAAATCTGTATGGGAGAATTGATGATCTCAATCACTTAATGATGTGAATGATGACTCAAATTCCGTATTCATTCCTTGTTAGTAAATTAACCTTCCCCGACAACGGCACCAAAAATGCTTGTTGGGCATTCTTAACGTCATTACTAAAAGTAGACTTAGGTTTCTAATTCTGATAACGGCGCCAAAAATGCCGAACCTATCCCTCATGCCACTTAAGCCAAGTTGTCATCCCCAGCATGACATGAGAGACGCGGTATT